>PRKT01000161.1:954051-963237 GCA_003671525.1 Saccostrea glomerata | reverse complement strand
CCTGGGGTAGTGTAGATTCTAAATTGTTCAAATCATGACCCCAGGGGGTAGGGCGGGGCCACAATGGGGAATCAATGTTTTACATAGAAATATATAGAAAAAATCTGAAAATCAAAGCTGTAACTTATTTGGAAGCATACTGGGGTAATGTAGATTTCAAATTGTTTTAATTATGATAAGTGGGGTAGGTTGGGGTCACAATATGTCTTACAAGGGGGAAATCTGGTAAAGAACAGAATGGCCAAAGCTTCTCAGGTGAGCGATGTGGCCCATGGGCCTCTTGTTGTGATCAAGCAGCCACGGGTAGGAGAGAGTTATATGCGGACTCCGGTCCGTGGCTTGAGACGATGTAAATGTATGTACATCACATTTTAATGAATATTGCATACTTGTTTCTGATCTATGTTTAGTGTGGTTTGCTTTGTATTACCGGGTATATATTTGTGTTTACGTGTAAATATAACTTGATTATTTTGTCAGTGTATGTTTTGCTTTGTCTTATTGTCCCCCGCTTTCGCGAAAGCGAAGGGACATTAAATCTCATTCGTCTGTCAGTTTGTCTGTCTCTCCGTCCGCAACAAAAATTTTAACCTTGCCCATAACTTTTGATTTAGTGGAACTATAACTTTCATAATTCACAGGTGTATTCTTTAGGACAAGACCTTTCTTTGGGTACCACCGAATTTGACCTTTTAAACTTGACCTTGAAGTTTGACCCACTTTTACATAAAAATCCCAAATTTTAACTTTGGCCATATCTTTGAACGGTAGGTACTAGGACTTTTATATTTCATTTCTATATTTTTTGTGGCAAGACCTTTCAGTGGATTCCAATTTCAAATTTGACCTAGACCTTTGAGATTTCTAAACTTTAACATTTTCCATAACTTTTGAACAGTAGGTACTAGGACTTTCATTCTAAAAATATATAATACTTGTGGAAAGACCTTTTACTGGATACCAATAACTTTTACCTTTTGACCTTGGAGATTTCTGTAATTATGAAAAAACTTTCACCTTGGCCATAAGTTTTGAACGGTAAGGGCTAGGGCTTTCAAACTTCACATTTGTAATCTTTGTGGGAAGACCTTTTATAGGATACCCATAACTTTGATCTTCTGACCTTGACCTCGGATATTTCCATACTTGTGAAAATACTGTAACCTTGACCATTAATTTTGAATGGTAAGGGCTAGGGCATTCATACTTCATATATGTTATCGTTGTACCTACAACGTTGACATTGATCTTTGAGATTTCTGTACTTATGAAAAAAACTTTAAACATAACCATTTCTTTTGAACGTTAAGGGTTAAGGCTTTCATACTGCATATATGTAATCCTTGTGGCAAGACCTTCTATAGGATACCAACAACTTTGAACTTATGACATTGACCTTGGACATTTTTTAAAGTATGATAAAAATAACCTTGACCATAAATTGAATGGTAAGAGCTAGGGCTTTTATACTTCTCTTTGTGAGAAGACCTTTCATTGGATTTCAAGAACTTTAACCCTTTGACCTTGATCTTCGAGTTTGACCTACTTTTTAATAATTTTAACCTTAGCCATAACTTTTGAATGGTTAGGGCTAGGACTTTCATACCTCATATATGTAATACGTTTAACAAGACCTTTCTTAAGAAACCAACGACTTTGACCTCGGAGTTTGACGTACCTATCAAAAACTTATCCCTGGTCATAATTTTTGAACAGGTTGTGCTAGGGCTTTCATACTGCACAATCGTATCTGCCCTACTTTACCTACTTTACGTACCAAAATATTTAATTTGCATTTGAGAAAAATTTAATTTTCACTATGTTGCCATATGGGGGCATCAATGTTTCATAAACACATCGTGTTCCTCTTAAGTTTTGATTGAGAAGAGAGAGTTTTCATATTTTTTGACATGTGTATTACCTGTGTCAAGATATTTGCTATGCTATGAATTTTGGCCCCTTGACCTTCACGATTGACCTTATTTTTCAAAGAAATCTACTTCGGTGATAATTTCTATATAACATATGCTAGGGCGTTCATATTTGACACAATATGCCATAAAAAATGGCATAAAAAACAAAGACACCGAAAGAGGGGTACTAAAATTCTCGGAATTTGCTTGTTTGTATTTACATATACATGTACTATGACTTGTATGATTATTCTTTCATTTATTTTAGTAAATAAATGACCTCTTCTATTCCTCTAACTGGATGTATGTCTTGTCTTTAATAAGGAGGTTATGTTAATCGGGTACCCATAAAAAGTACTTATAAAAAAGCAAGATGTATTGAACCAAGTATGATAAATAAACAATTATTTAAGATATGCATAGTTATGTCTATTTATTCTGTTTTATTGCGATTTCTAAAGTGAATTACCTAAAACCAAAGCTTCCTTATTTTGATTAAATTGAATTTTAGAATATTATCAAATCTTCCCATTTGTTAATATGTTGAATAGGTGAGCACTGATATGATAACTGACCAAATGACAGGAAGCAGTGATCTTTGCAAGTCATAAAATAATTGGGTTTCAATAATCAGAATCTATCATAAGCAATTTTAGGGATGATGTGTACTGTATATTATGTTATTATCCAATGATACAATAAAATTTGGTGGTAAAGAGAAAAAGTTGAAAGATATGTGAAACATTAATTATGTAATGGAATTTAAAAATATTACCACTTTATTTTTATTGGACTACAATTGGGTGTCAGCATTTTGCCTGCGTATAGGGTTTGCATATTTCAGTTGATTGGATGCACAAGAGCGCACTCTGCGAGTGAACAATATTTACAAGGAGGTACTCAGTAAATTATTGACAAACAAGTTGATGAAACGGGAATTTCAGCAGGTTCGTTTAGAGTAATAATTTCTTAAGTTCTATGTTCGTTGCAATGACCTTGTCAGCAAATGCGGTTTATCATTGGGTCAAATGCTGACTGACGTTTTTAGCTCACCTGAGCCGAAGGCTCAAGTGAGCTTTTCTGATCACATTGTGTCCGTCGTCCGTCCGTCCGTCTGTCCGTAAACTTTTCACATTTTCGACTTCTTCTCAAGAACCACTGGGCCAATTTTAACCAAACTTGGTACAAAGCATCCTTGGGTGAAGGGAAATTTAAATTGTTAAAATGAAGGGCCAAGTCCCTTCACAAGGGGAGATAATCAAGAAAAGACAAAAAAAATCTTCTTCTCAAGAACCACTGGGCCAGGAAAGCTGAAACTTTTGTGGAAGCATCTTTGAGTAGTGTAGATATTAAATTGTTAAAATCATGACCCCCGGGGGAAGGGCGGGGCCACAATAGGGAATCCAAGTTTTACATAGAAATATAAAGAACAAATCTTTAAAAATCTTCTTCTCAAGAACCACTGGGCCAGGAAAGCTGAAGTTTATATGGAAACATCCTTTGGTAGTGTAGATATCAAATTGTTAAAATAATGACCCCTGGGGGTAGGGCGGGGCCACAATAGGGAATCCAAGTTTTACATAGAAATATATAGAACAAATCTTTAAAAATTTTCTTCTTAAAAACCACTGGGCCAGGGAAGCTGAAACTTATGTGGAAGCATCCTGGGGTAGTGCAAATATTAAACTGTTAAAATCATGACCCCTGGGGGTAGGGCGGGGTCACAATAGGGAATCCAAGTTTTACATAGAAATATATAGAAAAAAATCTTTAAAAATCTTCTTCTCAAGAACCACTTGGCCAGGAAAGCTGAAACTTATGTGGAAGCATCCTTGAGTAGTGTAGATTCTAAAGTTTTAAATTAAAAAAGGGAAGGGGGTTGTTGGGCATGATAGGTATAGCAAGGGGGGGAATCTGGTAAAGATCTGCATCACCCAAGTTACTCAGGTGAGCGATGTGGCCCATGGGCCTCTTGTTTATACTTATTGTTAGTCTGTTGTTTATGCACTGATTTGGTTACGGATTTTCCCGTTATTTACCGATCATGACAAGGAGCACACGTCGGGTATGACTGATCGGCAGGGGATGTTAGGATCAACTCTTTACTTCGTGACTCAAGACCGTTCTAAATAGTTCGTAACGCATCTTTTGGTTGGATAAAAAATAATCTATATTCTGTAACTAACATGCATCACAATGACTTACGTTAAAAACTTTTCAGTCCGCTTGACGTAATATTTAAAATATAAACGATGTAAAAGGCATATTTAATGAAGTAGATGTCTTGTTTTCTATACTAAATGACTGAAACTACCCGAGTCATACAGAGTGTATTAGTATAACCTCGGTTGGAGCAGTTTACGCACTTTTTTTAAATAAACCTCTTCGCTTCTAAGGTAAAAAGAATGACCTTACTATGCAGCAAATACAATCTATCATTAAGTCAAATGCTGACTTACTTTTCCATACTAATTATTTAACCCTTATTTACAAGCTGAATTGTCGACGGACTCTTTTGTTATTTCCCGATCATGACAAGCAGCACACGGTGGTTATGCCCGGTCGGCATGGGATGCTCGCATTTCTATGGCACCTGATCCCATTTCTGATGCTTTAGATGTCCGTGTTTGCTTCTGAATTGTACTGTATTTTAAGCCTGAATAGTCCTATTTAGTTCGATCAATCTCAAATAATATGGTATATGTCAGTAAAAGAATGTCAACTTGAGATAATTGTATTTCAAGAGTATGCTCATAAACAAATATTTTGATCAAGAGTATTTAGTAATGCAAGAGATATTTTTTTATGGAAAAAGAAAAACAATTCAATCATCCCTGAATTATGCTTTTGATTGACTGATTGTATGCTGTTTAACGTCCCTCTCGAGGATTTTTCACTCATATGGAGACGCCTCATGCTATTGAAGAATCAAGAATACACTTGTCCTTCATGAATTTATATAGAGATAACGAACAGTATTCTAGCTCAAGAGTCCTTAAAACAATTTAAGAAATAGAAGCAGAGAAAACATGGACCTCCAAAACATCATAGTTTGGATCAGATCCCATGCGATGAAAAACTTAAAAAAAATTGACCCCCCCCTCCCCCCAAAAAAATGATGGTACCCAGGCCACTGTTGTACACGCTGTAAGTCTCGATAATGATCAAAGTATGCCATAATAGTCAGGGATACTACTAGAAAAAGTTTAATTAAGTGTATTACTTATACATGTAGTTTTGTTCTCACATATTCTTGTGTCTAGATATTTGTAGGACGTAGAAATGTATAAATTATATGAATTTATAGAACAGAATATATCCATAGGCAAATTTTAAGTTCTGTTAAAACAAAGAAATTTCATACATGAGATTGTATCCCTTACAGATCCCCGTCATTGGTCAACAGGAGGCCACTCAGGCGGTGCAGACTCCAGCTGATGTAGCTACTCATCATGAGGTCCCCCAGGGCAAGACAACAAGGCCCACCACCATGGAGATGAACCCAGAAACAGGTCAGGTCAATGCCCTCCCTATCAGTCAAGGTCACCAATCATTTTAGCGGATGACTCTCATATTGGAGGTTTGTTCCGAGTTTTATTTTAATTATCCATTTGTAAATACTGTGTTTTCTCCTCTGTACATCTAAGAGCAAGAAATTGTTGCAAAAAATAAGAGTTTTTTTTAGATTTCTTATAAAATCTTTGTATTCTTTGCTTTCTGAACAGGAATAGTTACCATCCCAGTATCCATGTACCAAACAATTACCGGGGCAACAGTCGGCATGTCAACAGGAACTGATTCTCAACATGTACAGGTTGCCATGACACCAATATCAGCAGCTGGTGCCACGGTGGCCAATATTAATGACATTGTTAAAGTAGGAGGTCATTCTGTGGAGGTTGCCATGGAGCAACACTCTACATGGTCATAGTTCAAGGAGCAGCATTCTTCAGGGTCATAGTTCATGGAGCAGCTCTCTATAGGGTCACAGTCCATTAGAAAACACTCAGTGAAAGAAATTTCTGGAAATTTTTAAAGAATATTTTCAAACAGACCATTGAGCATTTTTTGATGGTACATGTATTATTTTTAAAATTGTTATTTATAGTTATGTGTTCAAAGTTGTGATCAAGCAAGTAGAGAGCATTCTTTGAGTAGTTTATTTGTGAATTTATTTCCACTCAAATGATCTGATGCCAGTTAACTTCTACAATTGTTTTATTTATATCTTATTTTATTGATAACCATGTCACCTGATTTGTGTCTATTTTGTTCTTGATACATCTGTTTAAGGAAGCACTTGAACAGGTCAAGGGTCAGCTAGGTAAGGAAAAGCAGAATATTTTCTGGGTGTTTACTTAACATCTGTGTGTACATTCGCATCATAGTTTCTTATGATCTTTGAATATTTTGCTCCAAATAACTGAATTCCAATGCAAGACAGATTTCATCAATAAGTTAGGCTTAACATCACTGCATGACTGTATCTACTGAAAGGGGTTACATTGTTAGACAATTTTGAGAGAGAAATTTTTTTAAATGATGTATAGGGCTTTAAAAAAGCCAAAAATATATTTAAAAAGAGAAGGAGAGAAGCTATTTGTATACTTACATTAAATTATTAGAAAATACAAAGTGGGTGTTTGCTTTGTTTTACAATCAAACATGGAGCTAGTTAGATGTAAATCTTGAGGTGCACTGGATTACTTTAGCTAAACAGAGACAGAACAGACAAGCAGACAATATAACTCCAGAACTGCCTGATCAACAGAGTATTGTTGATTTTAAAAAGATGCTGGAAGTTCTTCATTGAAAATGTCTGTGTAGTGTAGACTAGAGATGAAATCTTTCAATAATTGATGGAATTCCATTAGACTTTAATTGATGGTGGAGTGGCTACATTTTAAATTCCTTTATTGTCTGCTGAAAACAAATAAATAGCCGATGCTAGTCTCAAAGGATGTAGAATGTCTCATTAATTCTTAAGAACACCAATGCTTTTAAAAGTAGAAATATTTATATGTTGGCTAACTGTTGCCTTTCATCCTTCGCTAAGCCTCAGTTTGACTTTAACTGTCGGATGATATTCCTAAAATTTCACCAACCAACAACAGGCTTTAAAAACTCTGCCCTTGGGCAGTCAATGATCTAAGGTTGGTCAAAAACAAATTTCAAAGACTATCAGCCACCATTGCAGAAAAAAGATAAATAATTGGCTGGACTGACACAGAGTTGGTCAGATGACTAAAAAAAAAGATAAAATGGACAAGGCAATGGCTGGTGTACTACTGACTTTCGCATGGAAAAATCCTATTTTTGCCTTTAAAAAAATGTTGATCATTTTTAGTTCATTTTCGACTTCTTCTCAAGAACTGCTGGGCTAATTTCCACCAAACTTGCTACAAAGCATCCTTAGGTGAAGGGGATTCAAGTTTGTTCAAATGAAGGGCCACGCCCTCATTCAAGGGGAGATAATTGGGAATTAATGAAAATTTGGTGGTATGTTTTAAAAATCTTCTTCTCAAGAACCACTGTGCCAGGAAAGATGAAACTTATGGAGAAATATCCTCAGGTAGTGTAGACTCAAGTTTGTTCAAATCATGACCCCCGGGGGTAGGGCGGGGCCACAATGGCCGACCAAAAATTTTACATAGAAATATATAGGAAAATTTCTTTAAAAATCTTCTTCTCAAGAATAACAGTCATAATTGATTATATTTGTATGGAAGCATCCTCAGGTAGTGAGGATTCAAGTTTGTTCAAATCATGACCCCCCAGGGGTAGGGCGGGGCCACAATGGCCGACCAAAGTTTTACATAGAAATATATAGGAAAATTCCTTAAAAATCTTCTTCTCAAGAATAACAAATCCCTAATTGATCATATTTGTATGGAAGCATCCTGAGGTAGTGAGGATTCAAATTTGTTCAATTATGATCCCCGGGGTAGGGCGGGGCCACAATGGCCAATCAAAGTTTTTCATAGACATATATAGGAAAATTCTTTGAAAATCATCTCAAGAATAGCAAAGCCATTATTGGTCTTGGGACTACTTTTGGATTTAAACTATTCAATAATAAACCAATTTCTTCTTTTTCCTAGCCACAGTGCTCAGGTGAGCTTATTTGGAATGTGACTGGGGTTTAAGGTAGTCCAATCCTCAGGTTTATGAAATTAGCAGTTAAGTAATCAAAAATACTCATAAAAGTATCTACGAATCCACAAAATTATGTAAACTTATCCACAGCATTACTTTAAATTTAGATATTAAGGTTAATCATATTATATAGGGAAAATTATCAAATCTCCAATATTTTTGCAAAAAAAGCAATTTGAAATATCAGCAATGCATTTTCTAATTGCAAATTGATCAAGAAATATTTTTAGGTTAAAAAGCAATAGGTATCCAGGCATTTAGAGAAATTGTCATGATTTTCATAGTTATTTGGTAGATTTTGTTTTCTATTTCTTTCAAGTATTCTACAATACATAGGGTAAAAGGCTTTTGCTATCATTGCAAGATGCCACAATTCACTTCTTATTTCATATCATGCTAATAACTATTGATATCTAAGGCTGGATTCAAGAAAATCTTATTTCTCTAAAACTGTATTAATTTTTTTCCTTTTATAGGGTACAAATATCAACTTTTATAAGACCTTTTCTAAGACTTCCAAAATCATTGAATCTAATAAATATGAATAACATGAAAATTGTTGAATGAAAAAAATTCATTTTCAAGCTTCATTTTGATGCATTTCAAATAAAATAATAATTTTTGGAGTTATCCTTCCTGGCTGAGAATCGGATATCCTTAAGTCTCCATTATTGTCTGGTCACTCAGTATCTTGTCATGATCTGGTAAGTAGACAGTATAGTACTAAAATAATGGCCTAACAAATTGTATGAAAAAAGTCGGTCAGCATTTAACCTCATGTAAGGAAGATACGTGGACCAAAAATACAGTATATGTAATGTAGAGTTTCAAACAATATCCATTGATGTCAATGTATCATCAACAAATTTGTCAGTAGGCTGACTATGTTAAGGAATTGTCAAACAGAAAATGAACTAAATCAACTGAAACTATAGGCTAAATGCTTGTTATTGAGCTATGATATATATTTAACTACATAAAAAAGGAAAGCTTGCAGGTGAAAAGTTGAAGTCATCTAATTTATCATAAAGATAAGTAGTATGATTTTGACTTGACATTTTTCCCCATTAGTAAAAACCAAGAAATAAAACATGCTAGAACTTTTCTTATGTCTTTT
>PRKT01000161.1:919051-949051 GCA_003671525.1 Saccostrea glomerata | reverse complement strand
CTCAAGTGAATATCATCACAGACAAAATCTTCAAGAAACTCAACAGTACTCTCACCCAAACTAGTGTGAAAGTTTTTGCAGGTGAAATTATACCTATAGCCGTGTTCTTCCACAAAAAGATCATCAACAACTGGAATGTTATGTTACATATCCAAATCAACCATCAGTATCAGAATACAAGAGTTGTGCACTTGGGCTGATAAAGGTGACGCTAGCTCTAGAAAAACTACGAAAAAGGATGTTTGAAAGAACGGTACACCAGCCGTGTTGACAGTAGCATACCACCTAATGTTCATAATCTAATACAAATACCAGTAGCATTCCGTGAGGGACTTAACAAATCTAGATGATATGGAAGCCAAGGGAATTAAATAATAAAGAAACTCGACCAACCAACTCACTTGGTTAATTCTCCTGTGATCGCAGAAAAATTCAAAACAGGAAAATTACGTATATTTCTTGATCCTCGGTCGCCCACTTGGCGCAGTGTTTAGAGAGTCTACTCTAGAGTCGCGGAGCAAGGAGTTAATCCTTATCAGCTCATGTCGCGCATTCGAATACCACTGTGTGACGTGGAGACCGATCCTTCGGAGGAGACCGTATAAACTGAGGTGCTGGCATGAAAAGATCCCTCCTGCTCAAAGGCCCTGAGTGCCGAGTGTAGGACAAAATTTGCAGCTCTCCACCGGCAAGTGGTGCCGTCTCCATATGAGTGAAAATTTTTCGAGAGGGACGTTAAACAACAATAAATCAATAAATCTTGATCCTCGTGACTTGAATGGAGCTATCAAATGTGAACATTTTCCATTACCTACCATTGAAGATATTACAACCAGATTATCTAGAGCCACAGTTTTTATCAAACTTGATGCAAATAGCGGATACTTGCAAATACCACTTGATCAGGTAAGTCAACTTATCACATTTCAAAAACCATATGGATGATACTGCATGCCTTTTGGCATAAAAAGCATACAGGTGGTTTTTCAGAAGAAGATTGCTCAAACTTTTAACAGTATTGAATGTGTTGAAGTGGACATAGCCGACATACTTGTATGTGGGAAGGATAAAGGAAAATTATCAACATTTCACCGTCAACGGATATGAAAGGAGTTGAGTGCTAAGAACTTTAATTTATTCCTAACGTTTCAGTCATAAATGAACCAATCCGAAACTTACTAAGAAGTGAAAATATGTTTATCTGGGAGAAACCACAAGAGGATGCGTTCATGGCTATCAAGGACATTTTGTTAAAGGAACCAGTCTTTACTTTTTCATTGTGAAAACAACTGTATGTGTTAGAGTAGATTCTTCAAAATGTAGACTAGGTGCAATTTTTATTCAGGACAAAAAACAGTTGCATATACAGTATATGCGTCTATAGCGTTTACAAATACAGAAAAACGTTATGCCCACATAAGATTCCACAATATGGAGTAAATACTTATAGAATAATTGTAGTTGTGGAAACTGACCTCAAGCCATAGGAAAACATTCTTAAGAAATCACTGGTTCAAGCTCCACCAAGACTACACAGACTTACTTCAGAAATACGGTACTGCTACACTCCAGGAAAGAAGATAATAGCAGGCACACTGTCTCGTGCTCGTCTACATTCAGGGAGAAAAAACAGAATGAAGAAAAAGATTATGAACTTGAAGCTGATATGAATTCTGTGTTCCTCGAGGGAATTGCTATAGCGAAGGATATTCTACATCAAGAAAGAAACCATGGATGACACAGTTCTCAGGGAAGTGATTCGTCATATTGAAAACAGTTGGCCGGTGTAAAGACGAATAATGACCCCCATCGAATAATGACCGGGGGTCATTTTTCGACAGCGAAAAATGACCCCCGGTCATTATTCGACGTAGAAAAATGACCCTTTTGCCCGTAGAAAAAGTGTCACTTCCCTAAAAATTTGCAGAACCCACGTGAAGAAAAATGACCCCCGTAGAAAAATGACCCCTGTAAGTTAAAGCTAAAATTTTTAGGGGGCAAAAAAAAATTGGATAAAGGGGCATATCAGCCAAAATGCTCACCTGAGCTTATTGGGAATAAACTGATGATATGTTGATCTCATAACATTATACAATTATAGCTATAATATTTAAAGGTAAATGCAATGATTCAGAATCTAAAGGAGTAAAAGATTTATCAAGCCTTAAGGGTTAGGTAAACATTGTTTTTTGATGGTGGAAATCATCGAACTGACAGAAAAAATCAGCAGTATTATATATTATTATATCCTCCGCTTGAAAAGCGGGAGGGTATATAGTGATTGGGATGTCCGTCCGTCCGTCTGTTACGCTTTGAGGTATCCATCTCTTATCCGCAAATCCTCATATATAAAAAGATGTGTTTGTGAAACAGCTATGCCCCTGTATGGCAACATAGCGAAGATTAAACTTTTCTTAAATGCAATTTAAATATATTGTTACCCAAAGTAGGGTCTTCTCACATGAAATACAACTGCAAAATAGGAAAGCCCTAGCACCACTTGTTCAAAAGTAATGGCTAAGGATAAGTTTTTGAAAGGTAGGTCAAACTCAAAGGTCAAAGTTGATGATTTCTTAAGAAAATGTTTAATGTAACAAGGATTACATATGTGAAGTATGAATACCCTAGCCCTTACCGTTCAAAAGTTATGGCCAAGGTAAAAAAAAATCATAAGTACGGAAAACTCCAAGGTCAAGGTCAAAAGGTCAAGGTTTTTAGTATCCAATGAAAGGTAATGCCAAAAAACTACATATTTGAAGTATGAGAGTACTAGTATCTACCGTTTAAAAGTTATGGCCAAAGTAAAAATTTGGCATTTTTGTGTAAAATGGGATAAACTCCAAGGTAAAGGTCAAAAGGTCAAATTTGGTGGTACCCAAAGTAAGGTCTTGTCACAAGGAATATACATATTAAATATGAAAGTCATAGCTCCAATAAATGAAAAGTTATGGTAAAGGTTAAGGTTTTTGCGGACAAACAAACCGCCAGATAGACAGACGGACATACAGACGAACACGATAAAACTATATACCCCCGAATCTTCGATTACGGGGACATAAAAAGAAATGGTCTTCTATTAACTTTTCATATTAATATACATTATAAAGAAGACGTTACAACAATGAAAATGTTTGTTCTGATTTTCATATTAAATTCTCTGAAAAATATACTCAGAACTAAGTAAAAGGGTGGAGTAAAACAAGAATTAAGGTAAAACCTATGTCGGAAAAGTCTTTGTCACAAGATTTTCAAACTTTTCAAAATGATAAATTAGTACTTGCTTATCAATCAGTTAAGATATCATGATATGTTTCCTTGTTTTTTAATCTAGAACAGGCTGTGAAACTTGGTATGGTATTTACATACTACGACTTCACATTTTCAAATATTTTAGGGGTACTTGTCATAAAGGGAATATAAAAAAATCACAAAAATACTTCTTCAAACATCGTCGTTTATAAACTTTTTTAACTGAATAATAATAATAAGTTTACACAATTTTAGCATTGAAAGACTACGTGAATCTTTTAATTATTTCGTACGACTTTTTGTATTTTTCTGGTTACAGAAAATGTAAAAATTAGTTTCGCTGTAAAAAAGATATCAAAGAGTGTATATTTTGTATCACTTTAGAGGGTGTCATTTTTCAATGGGGGTCATTATCTTATAGGACTAACATATAAAATAATGACCCCTAGGACCCTTTTTCTACGAAAAATGATTTTTTTTCTACGGGTGGGGGTCATTTTTTGTCGTTGAAAACTGACCCCCCGGTCATTATTCGATGGGGGTCATTATTCGTCTTTACACCGGAATACAAAAATCAGTTGTCCAAATCATAACAAGAATTTTGGAGGATGAAATCAGAGCTAATATTTGTTGATGGAATTGATATGTTGAATGAAAGAATTCCTGAAATTCTACAACCAGATATTCTCAGATACTATTGGACATTTTGGCATTGAGGCTCGTGCAAGAACTGTTGTTTATTGGATTGTATTTGCAGAGATGACACCCAAATGTAATACCTGCATGAACTTTAGAAAAAAAGATACGAAGGAACCATTACAACCAACGTCCGTCCCAAATAGACCATGGCAGTTAGTAGGATCCGAATTGTTTACACTGAATAATGAAGAATACTTAATCGTTGTAGATAATTACTCCAAATTTTTTGAACCAGCCAAACTTGAAAACACCAGAAGTAAAACTATCATTCTGCACATGGTGTCAGAAGGAAAGGAGATTGAACACATTTGTCCACCACCAGAGTTAGATGTCTCTACTTCAGACAACAAGGCAGCATAACAGAGAAGAAAAAGCAAAAAAAATCATCTTAATTCGTGTATTACGGAATAGAGCAGTGCTTTATTTCTACATGAAAAACGGCATGCTTAATAATCAAGCTATTGTCGGGTCCTACGATCTGTGTGATGTGTGTATATGTCATATTTTTTTCTAATTATTCATCATAAAATATTTATGTAATGTAATAGAAAAATAAGAATGAAAAGTTAACACATTTCAACACGTTCCTCGCAAGTCTTCTTTTATGTGCACTCTGTTGTGCAGTGTCAGATATCGGAGATAGTGCCAAGGATAGCGAATCGTGATATGATATAGAATACCTTAAATGACTAAGTTATATTTTTACCCTGATTTATAATTAGAAATAGGAATTTCCTCCAGAGATATGTGATAATTATAGCGCACTGCTGTATTTTTAAAAAAAGATCCACAAATGAATGTACGATATGCAAAATATTACCGTATTTGACTTTCAAAACTACTCAAGCTACAACAAATCCACCAATCAACATGAAAGAGTGCTTTTTTATTAACGAAACATGACCCAGACTTACAAAACGCTGGATTTTGTATTTCCTTCTGTCCTTTGTCCATGTTGTTAACTTCACTGAGCATCGTGGTATGTTTTTAGTAGTTAAAAACGGTATACATCTATTGTGACATTTTTGTGTAAAAGACTGAAGAGATAAATTCTGCATGATAATTTTAATTTCTTATTCACCTTTAATTGTGCATTGAGCATAATCATTTCGGATTACATCGTCTAGTGCATGCGCACAGAGAGATTTAACAGTTTAAGCGTCATTCGGCAAATGTGTGTCTTGGATGTGTATAGAAATTTCCGCCGAAAATTTAAAGTATGAACTTTCAGTCAGTTTTCTTAGCACATTGAACGAGAAAGAACAAGGTATGAAAATCTTGTTATGTTGGTGCTTTCATTAAGTCAATTGATTTTAAATAAATCTAGAAACATTATTCTATACAAAGAGATGAACATATATGATGAAATTGATTTTTTTAAAAATTAGGTCACTTAAGTAAGTGTCATATTGCTATCTATTTTCGTCCGTCGCTGTGCACATTTCATCGATCGTTGAACAAATCCAGCTTCTGAACACATCTCAACAAATTTTGACATGAAATATGAAGATGGAAAACAGGAGTCATCCTCATACTGGTTCGTAGTATAAAGGTCCCTATTAAAAACTATAAAGATCGGGAGCAGAACAAATAGGGATCTTTTAAAACATCAATGGTGTGATCACATGTCTTGGATAAGTAAACGTTCCCGCAATGTGCTCCTTGTCATGATTTGGTACATATATAAACGGAAAAATCTGTAGACAATTCAGTGTGAAAATCATAGACAAACAGACCTCAAAGGTTGTCATATTGTTACTCTTTAACTGTATTTATGGAATGTTTTTCAACAGCTGTCCTTCCAAAATTACCACGTTCTTTAGAAAACAAATTCACATTTCGCAAAAGTAATCAGTTTCACCTCAGATTTCCAGTCTGTTGATGGCTCAAGACCTTACTTAAAACTTTGAGGTAACGCCTTCAAATGCGTTGTTGGTGCTTTATGTGATTCTTCGTCTACCTCAACAAAAACAGTTCCACTATGGATTGGACTCATCAGTCGTCTAGGGACCAAAGTTTTGTTTGTGACAAGTATGGCACGCCAAATTCACAAAAATGAGATAATCATAGTTTCACAATCGATAAACTAGGTTTGTCGGTTGTAAACTATAGTTTACAGTCGATAAACCTAGTTTATCAATTGTGAAACTAGGTTTATCTCATTTTTGTGAATTTGGCGTGCCATAGACAAGCACCACGCTAATTATCGCTCGGTCTTACACTTTTATATGCTTGAGCAAAAAACAGAGATTTAAATATGTATGTATGACTATGAAATCAACAAAATAAATTCTGGTTTACAAGAAATACAGGAACATATGCTAACAAGAAACATCTATCTGACAGATTTTTCCACAGATTTTTTATTACTTTTCACACAAAAGCGCGCAAAATAATTCAATCCTTAATGAATGCCAACTATAACTTAATCATAGATATTTTTTACTTCTGTCGACTATTTAAAAGTATATTTTTAGTTTCTACATACATAGCTTAATTGAAATTCAAATCAAAAAATGGGGGTCAATATGCTTCTTTTAGCACTACAGTACATTTAATATGACCTTTCTGCACTGAAATTTGTGTCTTCATTAAAAATTACATCTTCGACGTTTTCCCTCCAATATTTTTATCCAATTAAAGCATGAAACAAAATGAACTCTAAGTCTGTTTAAAAAAAAGACACTTAAAAATTGTGACTAAGAAAACGTTTCAAATTGCTTCGCATAATCAGTTATTTGACCTTTCTGCACTAATAAAATGTTATTTTTCTGGCATTGAAAATATAATAAACAAGAAAATTATTTTAAAGTCTTAAACTTTTTCTGATTTTAAGCAAATAGGTCAAAGTTATCTTGAATATTTGGAAAAGAACATCAAAAGTGGGGGTATATGATGTACATTTTCAGATATTACTAAAAAAGTGTTAATTTTACGTTAAAATTGGCTCAATTTTTTCCCGGATTTTCAGAATATATTTACTTTATTTGTCACACTTTGTTGATAGAATTCATAAGAAATAATATAATAGATATTTCAGAACCAGCATAACATATTTCACTGCAAAAAAACAGCTTTGTGTGCAACCAGCATGGAAAAATAGGCATCCAAAATTAACAGTACTGTTATAGTTCAAATGGAAAAACTGACCATTTTCGTCTAAAAATCCTTCCGCCACAAAATATAGTCCCTAGCTTAATTCTACTTGAATGCAATTTAATCGCGGTTTTTTCATTAAATATAGTTTAATTTGCATTGTAGAAGTTAGTTTTATTGTTAGAACCTAAAGATGATGCTTAATTTTATAAATAAAGGACCTGCGCGAAATACGCTCAAAATATCAGGATCGAACGTCCTTAATAGAGGAGTTCGAATCCCACTGTTGAACGTGGAGACGTCCTTCGGATGAGACCGTATAAACCTAGGTCCCGTGTCGCAGTAGGTGCTTGCACGGAAAAGATCCATTACCCATTTTAATTCTGAGTGTCGACAATAAGTCAATATTATACCTCTCTACCGGCAAGTGGTGACGTCTCCATAATGGATATGTATGATTTAAAAATACATATTCGTTTATTAGTAACAATAGTTGCGAATTTATATATATTTTAAATAATTTTTTCCTTAATAACTTCTCAATATTTATTTTATCTAACAATCTTTTTTGAATTAGATATTAAGGAAGTTAAGGCTATTTTGAAGGGTGAAAATGTGCTTATAAGCGTGTCATGAAAGTTGAAGATGTTATATTGAATGGCTTTTATGTATGATTTATGCATGAGAATGATATAAACCATTGTATAATAATTAATTTTCAAATTAGTATGTGTATTCTGTCTTCACTAGACACACATTGATGTAAGAATATGAGAATAATATGTTTATATATTAATTAGGTGTCATATAATTATCGTTATGGACCATAGACGAAAACAAAAGAGAAAGGAATCTCAAGAAGGTACTTCTGCAAAAGATATGCATTAACATACTCTGGAATGCAATTAATTTTACACATGTATAATCGTCAAGTATTTATAATTACATAAACGTTGAACTGGTGTACACCTGTTTCTTTATTATTAAGCCATTGTAATGAGAAAAATGTACAAACATATCATTTAGATTTATCACCTAATGCCAACAAAAACCAGAAATTGGATAGATCATCAAGCCAGCGCTGTACGGGAAGGGAGAGTTTAATACCACCAGGTACTTGAATGATTTTGATGTTAAAAAACAGAAAAAAGAAAATTAAGAATATGTATGATTTTGTGACTGCCTTTTTACTTTCCGATCGGACAGATTATTCCCGTTTCTAAAAGCATAACCGGGGTACTCTTATAACTCTGGGTATCATATACCAGGTATTTCGATCGGGTAGATATTTGAAGTTTACCATAGCAAAATGCAATATTTCGGACACTGTTGAAATTTCTAATAACAGTAAGAGTACCCAGTACCCGTCTTTTAGCTAAATTTCCAATTCTTTTTGTACCACTGAATATAATTCAATGAGACGTTCACAGAAACTTCCTTACAAAGAGCAACTGTGCCTTTAAAGTAATTCCACCCTCCTATGATGTCATAGGTTTTTGCAAAAACTGTAATTAGTTTAAATTCATACCTAATAGAGCAATATCTCTTGGAAGAATGCTTTACAATAGGTGTAATGATAAATATTGTTAAGTTAAAGAATTTAAAAAATGCATATTTTCTATATTTAATCAATTATTCAATCTTTAAAAAATGTTGACAAGGGCAATAACTCCTTCTAAGGTCTCTTCATTCAGGCATGCTTTATTGTAAAATAGTTTCCCTGATATTCACAATTCAAAAGTTACTTCTAAGTAGGAAGTATTTAGGAACACTCAGCATCAGAATTATACATTTTAACCAGTTTTTACATATTTTTCATAATACTGTTTACAAAAAATGTTCCTTTTTTTGATGTTGACATACACTTCTGTATATTTATGTTTCGCATCTTAAATAATATGGTGACCTATACATTTTTGCAATAATTGGAAAGTTTAAAGTATATTAAATGAAAATAAATGCAGTTTTTGTACTTTGAACCTATAAAATTGTGAGGGTAGAGTCACCTTAAGGAAACTTTCGCAGAATTGTAATTATATAATGACATTGTCCAACTCTTCTTTTTCGTTTAGATCGTAATTTTGGGGTTCTAAAACAAAACTGGATCACAATTACCATTCCTTCTATTACATATGGGGTACAACTCTATATCGGCATTTCCCACTTAATAAATTCTAAAGAAACGCCCGCAGAATATTTTTTTTAATTCATTAAGCTACATTAAGTGATGACCGCCGTGTACTAAGTACCTTCTATTTTTTATTTTGGTCGGGCGGATAATTTGGAATTCCCAAGTGAAAGAATGACTTTCTCAATATATGAAAGGGGAGTGGGTTTATTATCTATCATTTTGTATAATAGTTTTGTTGAAAGTAATTTTAAATTTTATATCATAGTTTTGTTGAAAGTAATTTTCAGAAATAAGACTTTGGTATAATATATTTTACCATTATTGCAGATGAACAGTTGCAAATTTCACATAACGAAAATGAATGTCAATCAAATAAAAGAAAAAGATTACATGAAGGTAATTTATTTTATATGTATGGTATGTATTTATCTTTTATCCTTTTGGTAATGTAGTGATCGTCTTGGAAATTTATTTATAAATGGAACATTGCACTTAGAAGTTTTGAAACAGTCTGTCCTCAGTATATGATAGTACTTGGGGCATTGACACAGTTTCAACTGAATTTTTATGCGCCCGGATCGAAAGATCCGAGGCGTATATTGTTTTTGTCCTGTCTGTCTGTCTGTCTGTTTGTCTGTTTATCTATTTGTCTGTTTGTCTGCAAACTTTAACCTTCGCTATAACTTTTGAACCAGGAACGGTTGAGACTTCATATTTAATATGTATACTCCACTAATTAATTTCTTTCAAATGACACCAAGGTCAATGACCTTGTGATCTTGACTGTGACCTTTATGCTAAAAATAGTTTTTTTCTGCAAACTTTAACCTTCGCTATAACTTTTGAACCATAAAAGATAGAGACTTCATATTTGGTATGCATACTCCACTAATTAAGCTCTTTAAAATGACACCAAGATCAATGAACTTGTGACCTTGACTGTGTCCTATATGCTAAAAATAGCTTTTTTGAACATTCACCATAACTTTTGAACAATGAAAGATAGAGACTTCATATCTGGTATGCATACTATACTAATTAAGTTCTTTTAAATGACACCATGATCAATGACCTTGTGACCTTGACTGTGACCTATATTATAAAAATATGTTTTTTTTTAACTTTGTTGCCACCGGGCGCATAGTGTTTCACAAACACAACTTGTTTTTTTACCAATTTTAATTTTTACAATTCGTAACTAAGACAATTCTAATGATCAGCAAAAATTTGAAGATCATTTGTTGATTTAAAAAGGAGAAACAGGACTGAGAATTCTTCATAATGTAAACAAGGCTCGCGCCTTGTTTTTGTTTACATTTAAAAAATATGTTTATAGCAAAACGAGATTCAGCAAATCATTAGAAAATGTCTAATTGTATTTAGAACTAACGTTTTTATTTAAAAATCTGCGTTGGTGAACACATATCAGCATGTTTAACCTATGTAAACAAAAACATGACTCGGGCCTTGTTTACATAACAAAGGTTTGGAGCTCTAAATCTTGTAACTCGACAACTGAAATTCAAAAATTTGCTTATCATTAGAAATACCTTAGTAAATATTTGTAAACATAAAAATGGTATGAAATTTTTGGCTGAAACTGTATCCAGGCCCCTTTACATGTCATTCATGATACACGTAATATTTATGTATTTTTACACTTAACATTAGAAACTGCAATTGATGAAATTCTCAAAACAGAGTTTTCATAAAAAAATATGAAAACATCGAACAGTATTCAAGTTCGTAAGTCCATTAAAACAGTACAAACCAGGAGAAGAGCAAACACGGACCTCTAAAACATCAGAGATAGGATCAGGTACCATGGAGGAGTAAGCATCTCCTGCCGACCGGTCACATCCGCCGTGTGTTACTTGTTATGATCAGTGAATAACAATGAAACCCATAAACAATTCACAGCACTAAGTCTCTAATAATTGCTTTGGTATAACAACTTATTATATCCCCCAAATTTACGTATTTTCCTTATGATTCAACGTTTCCGTCTAGACTCTCCCAATAAGTCTCTTTTATGTTCCCCTACTCTGTCTTCTGGGTGTATATTTAAAGATGCCTTGACACAGACACATGAAGTTAATCTTTTCTCAAAATTTCGGTTTAATATCATGATTTATATGTTGTTGTAGCATTCAAACTTATTTTATCTGGAAATTATTTTGGGATGTGTTTTATTATTGCGACTTTGGTTTCAATATCTAAATTCAGTTTACCACGTGGTGTCAAATTATTCTGCCTTATTTTCAGACAACGGATGTCTTCAAAATGTGAAGAAAGTAAAACGCAATCCAAGACTTCCAACAGATAGTGTTAATAAAGGTTCAACAATATCCGAAAGTAAAAAAAATTATTTTTTTCTTTAAAAAATAATGCTTTTTTTTCATTAAGAATGTCATATGAGAAAAAGATAATGAATAATGAAGCATTCTTTTTAATTGTTGTCAGAAACTCACAAACTCACAAAAAGTAATTTTTCACTTGTATATTGATTATAAATAAAACACTTTCGTATTTTACTTTGTAGGCTCAAATTTACAGGTGGCGCTCTTTGTTCTCATTAAATATGCAGAAGAATTAATGAGAAAAAAATTTAACGAGATCGTTAAACCAGAGAACTTAAAAGAGCATATAGAAAAGCATAGAAAATCTTTAAAATCTCTGGAAGAAGCACAAAGAAAATTATTGTTTCCTGGTTAGTAATGGTTATCGTATTTATAAAAACAAATATTTATAAATACTGAAGATTTTTTTGCTTTTGTAATGCAGTATGTATAAGCCGACACTATTCAGATGGGTCCAAAATAGGTTCAATATGATAGTCGTTTATCGGCCAAGATGACTATCCCTCCTTGTGTTAAAATGGCCTTTTTCCTGTGGCCACATTCTCGTCAATGTGGCTTCCATGCCCCCAAAAATCAAAAATTTTGTCCAGCATCCTGAAATTAGGGCAATAATCTTTCTACATTTATTTGAAAAATGTATGTGCCATTAATGGCCGCGTAAAAGTTGCTGATATAGCTCTTATTACCACTTTAAGGCTAAGGGATCACTTATGATACATCCTTGTGGACATCGCAATCATTTACTCTCATTATTAAAACCCCTCCTGTGAAAATAAAATATTTGTCTGGATTGGAAAGTAAGATCCCTATCATTGTTCTTGTTTAAAAAGAATAAAAAATAACAAATTATGTTTTTAAACAGATTAAATGAACATAAGGGGGAAAAAAAGAAAGATAAGATGGCTTACAGCCGAGAGGGAATATAGTTACAATATTAATATTAGTTTGATTGCAGCCTCCATATGACTATTTTATTGTTAGTGTGTCTCATCCAACTGTTAAACGCCTAATAGAAATTAACACCTGTCTATTTCTTGATGAGGCCGTGTTTCACTTTGATAAAAAAAAACCATCTAACAAGTAAATTAATAGATAACAAGAAGATTAAAAAAAGATGCGACTTTAAAGTAGTTAATAATACAAAAATGACAAGGGTGGGTGTCCATCTTGGCAAAAAGGACTCATTTAGGACCTGGTGAAAGAAACAAGTTCAATATAAATATCCACGCGCATTTGTTGGCCTGTTATTTATATCAATAATTAAGAGCCATTCTCTGTAATGATTTGAAATTTTATATAGGAGCTGTGGCACGCATAGTCTCAGAATTTCTCCAAACTCTCTATGATAAAAGTCATTGATACCCTAAACTGAAATCAGGCAAAAATTGGTTGCTATGGTTTATAGTTACCATGGCAACATGTCTTAAAATTCGAAAAATTGCATTTTTAAACATGTTTAGAGCCCCATAGTTAACATTTGCGGCAAAGAAAACAATTGGCATTGACTTTTTCCAGAAGTTGGAGGTCAGATGTCTCAAATGCATGGTAAACATGTTTGATAAATCAACTATTACATACGTTACTATGGTAACAAAGTATTCAAAAGTAAAAAAAACAAAAAAAAGTCATACACGTAAAAATAAAATGCAATTATAGGATGAAATGTGACCAAATAATAGAAAAAAGAGCCTTGAAACATATACCAAGAACAAAATATGATATTTTATTTTGGTTGGCAATGGTTGCCAAGGTTTTTATACCACAGAGAGCCTTCAAAGTAACACTCTGTATGTTTAAATCTGATCCTATCTTTTACAAAAGCACATTTCCTCATAACTAATGATCAATTTTTAAAGATGTTGGTGTGCTCCAAGTTTTCCCATTTGAAAAAAATCAGATTAGATTCTTTAAATATAGCGTTGCTATGGAAATAAGCAGAAAAAATATGCTTAAAAACCTGAAAAATATTTTCTTTCCTTGGATACGTGGCGTCAATAGCCTAGTGGTTAAGGTGCCGGACTCCAAACCGAAAGCTTGTGAGTTCGAATCCTGGCCGCGGCAAGTCGACGTTGTGTCCTTGGGAAAGGCACTTTACACGAATTTCCTCACTCCACCCAAGTGTAAAAGGGGTACCTGGCTATAGACAGTGAAAGATATTGTGAGAATGTTAGTGTTCTAGCGCTGATTACGGCAGCTTGCACTGAGAAAGATTCTGGATTGTTAAGGTCTGCTGGGGTAATAATAATTGTAAAGCGCTTTGAGTAGCATTTATGCTAGAAAAGCGCTATATAAATCCAATCATTATTATTATTTTATTATACGTACCCTTAAATGTACATTCCTAAAACTTTTATGATTGATATTTATTAACAGCTAACTTGACTTTTAATTTTGATTATCATCCAGTCTCTAAGTGGATGCAAGAAGTTGGCACACAGGGTTTAATACTGATATAAAGTTTACAAAATCGAACATTTTCCCTTCTTGGTAACCATAGCAACAGTGTTCTTTTCTTCATCAAATTTTATCAATATATGATATTCAACTTTAGTTCTAACAGATAAGTACTATTCAAGCTGAGTCCTTTAATTTGTTTCTTGATTAAATGGCAATTTAATTCTTAATGCAGCGAAAAATAATTCACTTTTAAGCACTGGTACTTTGTTTCCATGGTAACACTGCAAAGTAGCAATTATACTCAATTTTTCTTATGGTTTTGGTGTTGCAAGGTCCTAAGGATGCATATTTGCCAATCTTGAATTTTCATGTTTTTCCTCAAGACAGTAGCATTAACCCAATCTTAGTTATTGGTTTTGCATGGTTACACAGTGTTACCATGGCAACCATAAAGTTATTTATAGAATAATATTGCTTATACTTAAATACTTAAGGTCAAACATTTTCATTGTTTTTCTTAAGTCGTTGATTGAGTTTGAGCATGTAACACCTACCATTAGTGAATTCAGAGTGTTTTTCGGCATATTTCAGCATTTTAAATGTATTCCAAATATTCTAAACAATTTTTTACAGTATAAGTAGGAACAAGGTGTCATGTTTTTGTAAGAATGGTTTGTTGGCTTTTCCTAGTTTTTATTTAGCCTCAGTAAAGATTTAAAACGGCTGAAAATCTCATTTTTTCAAACTTTTCCGGCTGTTACCATGGCAACCGAGACACAGAGCAACGAAATTTTGTTTGATATATGATTCTGGTGTCAAGTACTAAGAATGGGTGAAGTTTCATCAAAATCGGTGACCATGCGTGGCAACGAAGTTTAAGTGGTTACAGAGAATGGCTTTTAACTTTTATTTTAGAAAATGGAGAAGTTAGTACAGATAATTTTGATGTTACCACCCTGTACACATTGTTTCGGCGAACATTAGAAAGCATAAAGCCCAAAAAAGAATGGAATGTTCCTCCAGAAGACGACCATATTTCCCTTGGTGACGATATTGAGAGAATCCACATAATCAGGAACTTTGTGTTTCATCTTCCACTTAATAAAGAATTTGAAAAGATGAAAAAATACAATGAGACTTTGCGTCAGGTGATGATAAATCAATATATGTCACATTCTTTTTCCAGTTGGTGAAATATTAAATTTATTCATACTAAAACCTTGAATGCAAAGTTCACAAATAAATACTAATACCCATGTAAGTGACGACAAATTGCAAAGGATAACTTTAATTTAGAAACCAAAAATTAATTTGCAATTACACTTGAATGAGAAAGTTTGCCTTCTTAAATTATAAAGTATTTTTGAAAACTTGTATTGTTAAACAGTATACAGTGCAAATTCACGTTATTCCTCAGAAACCTTTGAAATCGACTGAATACGATATACAATTAATTGTATTTGAATATCTACCGGGTATATAAGTTAAAATATATTTTACTACTCTTTGCAATTGGCAGATTATTGACCGTCTTGGAGGCTCCGTAGATGATGCGACTCAAGAATCGGAGTCCATTACCATCCCAAAATTGAAGGTTAAAGAGAACGAAACACTTGAAAAAGGTACGACATAAGTAGATATCACACTCTGTTTTCAGTATTAACCGGACTTCTTAGTCATCAAAGTTGAAATTGGGTGTCCTTAAAGAGAATTGTCATTTGGAGAATTTTAAATGGAGATCCCACCACTTGCCAGTGGAGGGCTATGAATTCGGACCAATCCTTTGAGCACTGAGAGATCTTTTTGTTTCAGCAAATTTTACAACACGGGACATCAGTTTATACGATCTCATCTGAAGGGCTGGTCTCCACATCCTACATTGGGATTCGAACTCAGAACGAAAGGATTAACTTCTTTGTGACTCTAAAGCAAACGCCCTCATTTCTGCGCGATGCAGGTGACCATTTAGAAGTTAGCATCCCCTGAAAATCACTTACATAGGTTTTGTGTTCATTGTCGTGATAGACTAAAAGAAAAACATCCATAGACAATGCTATGGAAAATTGATAACCTAACTAAATGATTTATATGGAAAACTTAAGTAATTGTATGATCGATTATGCAATTGTACTTGCTAACAAGATCATTGTGTCGACAAAAAAAATTGCGAAAAGTTGACTTTAAATGTGACAGTTGATATTGCTGTAGCATTACATAATTATCAATACCTCGTCTCGTTTTGGAAAGTGTTTGCATGTAAAACATGCGCTGAGTTTCGAACAACTGGGTGACATAGCAATATCACATGTATGTGGGGGATTATATCTCTCAGTGAATTCGATAAGCAAGCGCAATCAATTTTTTAACGACGCAAGCTATTGGCAAACAAGTTGGTGAAACAAAAATACTTTCTGTACATCACTTCGCAAATTAAATGGTTGATACAATAATACAATCTTTCAATAAGAAAATAGTGTTTTACGTTTTTCATACTATTTGTAAGGTATTAGAAACACACTGTCTGACCTAGTCTACCTTTTCCCTGTTATTTTCCGATCATGACAAGAAGCACAACGTGGGCCTGACCTATGGGAAGGGTATGCTTACTTCTCCATGGCATGCGATCCCTCGTCTGAATTGTCATTATTTTCATATTTCATGGATGTCTTTTTATTGTCATTTTCAGATCAAAATACTCTATTGGTCGAAAAACAATGGAAAGAGGAAGATATGCTTTACTTTGAAACACATTCATTTAGAAGAATTTGGAGGAAAATGAAACGATATCAAAAATTGTTAGTTATTGGTGGCCCTGGAATTGGTAAGAAAGCACTTACCCGACATTGTGCTCTTCAACTTCAAAAACAAGGGTTTACTATTTTGCATTTATCAAACCCATCGGACTTGAAAATGTTTGCAAAAAGGGAAAAAAAGCAAGTATTTGTAATGGAGAACTTGTATAGGCAAGGATTGAAAGATAACTTTTTCCTTGATGATAGCATAATATTGAAAGATAGCTCGCTAAAGTTACATAAAGATTCCATAATATTGATGACAATACGGAAGGATGTGTTTATCAGAGCAATTGATTACAGTGAGTTTCTCCGATCTCATGCTGGTATTTTGGATTTAGACGAAAGTCAGTTTTCTTTAAATCTAAGTGACAAAAGGGGAATATTTGAAAATCATAGCAAAAGGAACGAGAAATTGCTTCCTATAGATTTCTCTGAGGTTGAAAGCAACTGTTTTCCAGCTTTGGTAAAAATGTTTTGCAACACCAAAAAATGTCAAGAAAGAGGGGTTGATTTCTTCCACAAACCCTACGAATTTTATCTTAAAGAGTTGAATACGATTAAAAGAGAAGATAGAATTGCCTATACTGCCTTAGTAGTGCTCCTATTTGACCTGAATTCACACTCTGCACATGCCAACCTATTCTCACAAATTTTGGAGGAGTGTGAAGTAAAGTTCTGTCTGGAAAGTTTACTTTCTTTGTTGAGAAGTTTTAAGCGATTAACAGGAACATTTATCGTTGAAGATGAAGAGGGATATGAGTTCGCAAATGAAATTATTGAGCATGTAATTGCATACGACTTTGGAAAAGGCAATCCAGAACTGTGCATTCGTTATATGAGCATTGATTATGTTGCGTCAAACATTTTGATAGGGAACAAACGAAAATCAGAAGTTCCGAATTTAAAAGTAGACAAAACACATTTTCGTGTTCTTGCAAACCGAATTTATGCTGAAGTGCGAAACTTGGAAATATTACACGCCTTTAAAGCAAAGTGTTGGCTAAATGAAAATTTTTCTGAATACTTTATACAGTTCTTAAAGAAAAAACCATTTCGGGAGGTGAAGTCATTGTTTTGGGGAAATTTATCTATTTCAAGTGATGAAGAAAAGGGGGAAGAAATAATGGAAGAAATATATGATTCCCTTTTAGAATTATTTGAAAAAGATTTAAAATTATCGTCTATTCCGGAAATTGTGAAAGTGTTTTATCTATTGTCCCCAAAAGAAATGATTGATTCAGAGACAGTCAACATGTATCCTTCTTTAGAAATGTGGAAACTCGTTGCGAAGGGCTGTAGCAGTGAGGAACTAGCTATCTGTTTTTTAAAAGATCGTTTTGGAAGGGCCTGGAACTCAAAATGGAGAACTGTAAAATGGAGAATAAACTTGATGAGACCAATTGTAGCATTTGGTTTAAATAGTTTATTTTCTTATGTGCTTGAGAGAAGCAAAAAACTAAAGAAAGGTTTCTGTGGTATGTTCTGCCCAACAGAACACGAAAAGCGTGTCCTTTTTTATCTCGGATGTCTCAGTGGAAGTCGTAAAATTTCAGAAACTATTATAAAGAATATTCCAATAAAAAAATGTGAAATAGATGTTTTTGAAGAAGGGATGTTTGCAGCTTGCTTTTCTGGATCAACTGGAATTATTTCTTTGCTATATAAGGAGATGGAAAGACGTAAATTGAATTATAAAGGAAATATTGAACTACTGCATGTTGCTCACGTTATGGGGAATATAAAAATGATAGACATGCTTCGCAAATTCTTTCAATGGGAGGATAGTGACATTGACAAGGGAAAGCTGCTTATATCTGCATGCAGCGGTGGTCATGAAAACCTTGTACAGGATTTGATAAAGAAAGGCGCAAATGTTAACAGTTGCATAGAACACGGCGTCACGCCGCTATATCAAGCTACAGTCAAAAACAGCCATAGCATCGTAAAACTTCTTTGCGAACATGGGGCAGATCCGACAAGGCGAACAGCATTTTTAAAATCTTCACCCCTACTTTATGCAAAAAGACATGGAAAAATCGATATTGTGTCTTACTTTGAAAATATCGCCATTCCATGATCAAATCAAGAAAGATAGTTACACAGTTATTTATTTTGGAGTATTATGTTGCCAATATAACTATAAAAATATAGGGTGTAGTTATAAATGATTAATCATATATTGCCCTTTTTGTACTACATTAGAGAAAATGGTCAAAGGCTTTAAGGTCATTACTTATTTTAAAAGCAATGACGATTACTATAAAATCTTTTCAATCATATTCTGTATATCATGTACGAAATGTATGTACATCACATTTTTAAAATAAAGATTGCATAATCGTTTTTATTATACTTTCATGTTAAATACTAAAATCTGATTGGTTTAGACGCAGGTAACAATCCGTTCGATTACCCTGAGCCTTAGCAACACACGTGACAACGGGTAACACAACGGTAATGCCACATGCGTGGAAATTATGCGCGTACGGTTCACCGTAGAATTCTCAAAACGTCAGTTGCGCGTTTGAAAGAACCGGGATTAACTTGACGCCAATAAAAGCTTGCGTCCGATATAGCTTACTTGAAAACAACAAACGACAGACGATACATGCTTGCGAGTGTAGGAAACATGCTTGCGAGCCAGAAATAACGAAACTTTATATGATAAATGACTCGAATTCGAGTATCAAACAAACAATAAGGAGATAAGTGAACCGGTGAGTGTGAAAGCTTTCTATACATGAACGTAAAGACGATCGACGGGTTTTTTTTTTGTTGCTGACGTCCTAAATCAATAAGACATTCAGTATAATAAAATAAATGGTGCCTGTTTTGTAGGGTAACATTTGAAATTGACACCCCTCGGAAAACCATTGTCAACCTCCGCTGACGCGTCGGTTGACAATGGTTTTCCTTGGGGTGTCAATTTCAAATGTTACCCTACAAAACAGGCACCATTTATATAGTGGTCTATGTTTAGTATGTTTTGCTTTGTATTATTTGTTGTTTACTTAAACGTATGACTTGTTTTGTCATATTATGTTTTGCTTTGTCTTATTGTATGTACATATAAATTGACCTGTTTGATTATTCTGTCATTTATTTTAGTAAATAAATGACCTCTTTTATTCCTCTACTAAATGTTATGTCTTGTATTTAATAAGAAGGTTATGTTAATCGGGTACCCATAAAAAGTATTTATAAAAAAGCAAGATATATTGAATCAAGTATGATTAATAAACGATTATTTAAGACATTATAATTATGTTCATTTATTCTGATATATTGAGTTTTCTAAAGTGAATTATCTAAAAATCAAAGCTTCCTTGTTTTGATAAAAGTGAATCTTGGAATATTACTTAATATTCCCATTTGTTAATGTGTTCCATTGGTGAGCATATTTAAGCACAAGGTTTAAATATGATAACTGATCAAATGACAGGAAGCCGTGATCTTTGCAAGTCATAAAATAAGCGGGAATCAATAATTAATCAGATTCTACCATTAAGGAATTACGTGTTCTGTGTATTATGTTATTTTTCAATGAATACACTCGTTAAAATAAAAACAAAAAAATCGTTGTAATTAGCACTTTATCTTTAAAAAAAATCTTTTAATTGCTTTAGCTGTATATCATCAAAAAAGACCGAAGGTTAGACAGTTGCCATTTTGTACTCTAGGGGCCTTGGTTCACTTTTGATTTTATTCAAGATCTAAACTGTGAAGTCTGCGTTGGGATATTCTAGAGAGATGTTTGGTGCTGTTTCTGACATCTGTAGACTTTCCTTGCAATTCTAGGATGCCTCTACACTTTAACAACTTATAATTTCACTTCTTGGTATAGAATACGTTTTAGTTTACTGAATGTTTTAATACAGTAGCTGAACGTTGGTGGATGATAGAAGGGAGTTTAAAGATTGATCTCACATAACACTGGTAGCAAAAATTATATAATATTAACGGTTTGTGATTTTATTTTAACCATTTAATAAATGGTCATGTCCTCTTTCAAAGGACGATTTGAACAATTAAGAAGACAAGATGAAAATTATGTAAACCTTTATTATGTAATGGAAATTAAAATTATTACCACTTCATTTTTATTGGACTACAATTAGGCATCAGCGTTTTGCATTGATTGATTGTATGTTATTTAACGTCCCTCTCGAGAATTTTATTTTCACTCATATGGAGATGCCACCACTTCCCGGCTACAAATGTTGTCCTATATTCGGCACTCATGGCTATTGAGCAGTGAGGGATGTTTTTCGAGCCAGCACCTATTGCGACACGGGATCTCGGTTAATGCAATCTCATCCGAAGACAGGTATCCACGTCTCACAATGGGATTCGAACCCGTGACGCAAAGATTAATTCTTTACTTTGCGACGCTAGAGCAGACACTTTAATCACTGCGCCAAGTGGGCGACCGTTTTGGGTAGAAATGTATTGAAAAAGACATTAAAATTCTTTTTCTCAAGTACAGAAAAGTAAAAAGAAAAAAAAAATGTTTTGAACGTCCGTGTTTGTTGTGCTCTAGATAATTTGTAATATATATATATATATATATATATATATATATATAGAAAGCACAAAGAAATTCACTTTTACATGGATACCCACTTCCGCCCCAGCCCGGGGTTGAACTCTCGACCTTCGGAATCTGTCTCCTAGCAGTGCAGGAACAGCGCGCTAGACCGCTCGGCTATCTAGGCAAGTTAAAAAACTTGCTTTCGATGCCGATGGAATTCTCGCGGCGCTGTCCTACACTACACGGTCATTGAGAATAGAAGTGAGATACAGTTATTTGGACATTAGTTATAACAGAGGATTGTTATCAATACATGTTGTAATGAAATTAATTATTATTTATAAAGCACATTTTTACAACAACTCTTAAACTATATATATATATATCTGGATATAATAAACAGTTGTTTTTTGCTCACAAATCCTTTTAACTGTACAAATTATGAGCAGAACAAACACGGACCTCCAAAACATCCCAGGTGGGATCAGGTGTCGGGGAGGAGTGAGCATCCCCTGCCGACCGGTCAGACAGCATTTGTCTTGAAATGATAAATTATATTTGCTGATAAGGTCATTGTATCGACCATAGAATTTACAAAATGATGACTTTGAACAAGACCGCTGATATTCTTGTTTTATCAACTTGTTTGTCAATAATTTATCTCGTTATAATTAAATTTTGTTCGAAACACATCTTTTGATTGGATAAAAAATAATAAATATGCTATAACTTGCATGCATCATAATGACTAACGTCAAAAACGTTTCGATCCGCTTGACGTAACATTTAAAAGAAGAACAATTTAAAGGCAAATTTAAGGAAGTAAATGTCTTGTTTTCTATACTTAATGACTGAAACTACCCAAGTCATACTGGTATAACCTCGGTTGAAGCAGTTTACGCACTTTTGTATAAACCGCTTTGCCTCTATGGTCAGTATAATGGCTTTACCAGCAAATACAATATATCATTAAGTCAAATGCTGACTGGCTTTCCATGCTAATTGTTAGACCATTATTTACACGCTGAATTGTCCACAGACTTTTCCGTTATTTTCCGATCATGACAAGTAGCACACAGCGGGTGTCCAATCGGCATGGGATGCTCACTCCTCCATGGCACCGATCCCACCTCTGATGTTTTAGAGGTCCTTGTTTGCATTGCTTCTGAATTATATCGGATTTTACGCTCAAATACAGTCCTATTCAGTTCAATCACTATTTCTGTAATCAATGGTAGCTGTCACTAAAAGAATGTCAACTTGAGATAATTGTATTTCAAGCGCATGCTCGTAAACAAATATTTCGATTAAGAGTATTTAAAATTGCAAAACATATGAACTTTTATGGAAAAAAAAAACAATCCAATCATCCCTGAATTTTGCTACTGATCAATCAATCAGATTGATTGCATGCTGTTTAAAGGGGCTGGGTGGTTGAGGCCATTTTTAGATCTATTTGATCTCCTTTAGAAGAAGAGCTCCATATAAAGATCTATATAATAAAATGATCAAATTTTAAAACTAAAATTCATGAAATTTTTCTTTGCCAAATGATTGTTGACAGCTTAAGATACCATATCTAAAATAGTTAAATCTGGTGGTTAGTTAATAAAATAAATAATTTGTTGACCACCTAGCCTCCTTAACGTCCCTCTCGATAATTTTTCACTCATGTGGAGACGCATTATGCTATTGAAGATTACACTTGCCCTTCTTGAAATTTATATGGAGATAACGAACAGTATTCAAGCTCAAGAATCCATAAAACGATCGCAGGTGAGGTGGGATCAGGTGCCATGGAAGAGTGAGCATCCCTTGCCGATCGGTCACCCACCGTGTGCTCCTTGTCATATTCGAGAAAAACGGGAACATTCGTCGTCTTGACATTTTAAAAGGATGATATGCATACACTATCAGTATACAAGACCGATATTCTGAATATTCCTTGTAAAACTATAAGTTATTTTCAAAATCGTTTATTTCTGCATGTATACGAAGATCGTTGTATTTATATGAATATTTTTGTTTACTTTATGACAATTATATTGATAGTGAAGGGACATGAATAAGAATCCTTGTGAATTTTACTCATCCTATTGCCTTCCATGGATCTTGATTTCACACACTTGCAAAATATCCTTTTCACCAGGGCTGGATTGGATAGTCAGTGTTACATAGCGCCCTCTAGTGAGTAAGTTACAGAGAATAAGAATGCGGTCACCCAGGTCCGTTGGTCCTGGATAGAAACCACAGGTGTGATTCTTTTCATTATCAGCAACTGTTATAAGAAGATTGTGGGTCCTTCCCGGTTCTGTAAGCAGACAGAAAAACTACATGTATATGCGAAAGATAAATGTCAAAATGCTTCTTTTGCACATTTTAGACCGTAGCAATTCTTCAGAGCAATTCTACAAAATATGCCTATAAATATTTGATTTCCTGTTGTAGTGTCACCCTTATTGAACGTGTAATAATTTGAATTAAGTTAATTTGAATATAAACTATCTGAAAATGCTTATTTATACATGTACAGGTGACTTATCACAGCTTTGCGGTTCTTTTGATTATTACAGAGCCTCCAGTATGCGTGATTTGAACAAACTTTAATCTCATCCATATCAATATAACTAAACATGACTTTGTTCGTTCTTAGAAGATTTTCAAAAATGTTTCATCATTTCATATTGCAAATTGTGACATAATTTGAAAAGATATGTAGTCCTCTTTCAGAAAAGAAAAAAACCGATATTCGTCGTGGCACGTCACGGGACAGTGACAATCAGCAATTTTTTTTTTGTTTGTTTGTTTGTATTTTTTTTGTTTGTTTGTTTGTTTTTTTTTTTTTGTTTTGTTTTTTGTTTTTTTTGTTACACACAAGTTACTCTGAAAATGGAGTTTGAAGCATGCATAAAACATGTCTAAAGTTAATTTTTCATGGAGTCTAAATGCCACAGATGATTTTTATGTGATAGATTGTTTGTATCAAATGCTTGTTATAAAACATCATCGATCGATAAAAATCTCTTATCAAATGAATTAATGTCATGGAAAATATATGCCTTATTGATGCAAATCTAATGAAAGCAGAATTACACGATGAAAAATTCCTACAGAATGCATTTTTGTAAAGTTCAATGCAGGTATAAAAGTCTTAAAGAAAGTTTTATACCTGCCAAAAAAGTCTTAAAGGGAGTTTGGCATCAAACGGCATCAGGAAAAAAACCCATCATGAATTGGAAGTAAACAATGTTCAAATATTTCTACAAAGGGTCATGAAAAATTGGATATGACCACAAACAGACGTTTTTATAATACGCAAATTTGTAGATACCAATTATTTCATGTAACACAATTTGTCTTTCTCATCCGAATGAGTATCTTCATAACTCTCATGTCTAAGCTTTGGAACTAAGTACCATGAATTTCATGATATTTTCTGGATAAAAGATCTTTGAAATTTGCATTAATTTTACATATATATAGTTGAATTCTCATCACTTTCGATTCAAAACTGGTGAGAGAAAAAAAAATTATTTCTTAAAAAAAAAACAAGAGCTAATTGCACACACAAATATGATTTGCTATGGAGACCCATACAGTCTGAAGATCAAAACCGCATATTAGACACTAGTATTATGGTGTGTGTTCTTATAATGAAAATGATAAGGAATTTATAGAGACTTACCGAAACCATCAGGCCTGGCATACACGAGGACCTGCTGAACATCTAGTACGGCCCCTAGATCGACCTGTAACCAGGGGTTCTCCTCCCTCTGGGAGGCGGCCACGTTAGTGTAGATACAGTCCGTAATGTTGTCCACGGCGTATGAGGGGAGATGGGGTGGGTAGCCATTAGAGAAGACTGAACTCAAACTGACTGCAGAAGGCATAATCACTGATATACAGATAAAATATCTTTAGAATAAGTTTAATTTTTAAAATCCATAGGTTCATACTATTCTACTACTCTAAACTTTTTGTAAAGGAAGAGGGTTTGCTTTCTTATTTACTGTTTAACGTCACTCGCGAGAATTTTCACTCATATTGATACGAAATTATTCAAATTAATTACACTACAAGGAAATACTAGTATTTTGTAGGTTTCTATTGACCATTAGCAAATTAAAAAGATCAAGTGAATTAAATTGTTTTGTGAAAACATGCAGGCTTCCGTTATTTACCCTTAATATATTTTTTTATTAATGAAAGATAGATCCGATCCTCAGAAAACCAGGAAGGATGACTATTTAATTTATAATCAAATTCAAAAAGACTCAAAATGAAGCTTGAAATTGCAATTATTTTCTTGCAACAATTTTCATTTTATATGTCTCAATGTGATTAAATGTTCTTTGAGGCTCTTTGAATCGCGTACCCTTTTTAATCTTTATGTTTGAATCAAGATGATCAAAATTTGATACTTTTATAAAATAAAAATTAGATGTACTTTTTGAAACATATCTGCAAGATGAAATGATATTAAGGAAAAGCCAATGATGGAATATGAATTAAGCTTTACCTGGGTAGCCTATTTATCCCAAGTCTAAGGAATATATGGTTTTCCTTTCCTATAGATATTTTCATTCAGATTAATGATATTGTTTAATTATGTACTTACAATTGCTGCTGTCCAGAATTACGCTGTTAGTCTATGAATAAAATGCATAAAAATAGGTTTGAAGAAGAATTTTCAAGCAATTCATAAAAACAGACTAGGAAAATGGTTATCATAATTATAATTACAGACATTTCTTTCTTTCTTTTTTTTAAAAAAAAAGACAATTTATGATTTATAAAGACAATTTTTTCTTCCCGCAATGTTTTTTTAAGCATTATCAAATTATTATATTCCAATTTACGTTATAACGTTACGTTATTATATGGCACCAAGAATTTTATTTTTGTTAATATTTTAGTGTTGTTTTTATATTCATATTTAAGGTGGTATTTCATTCACTAATAGGTCTCTGAAACACAAATCTATCAAACGTAATAAAAACACTTTTATTGTATCGGTGTAATGACAACTGACATCTAATGGCAAGTAAAACCAAGGAAAGTGATAAAAGTTCCTTTAGAAAATAAATTTCTTCGGAAGACCAGTTTTAATAATGGAATTAAACGTTTGAATGATTGATATTTCTTTAAAAATCATAAATATCTGTATAACTAAAATAAGTTTTATTTTTATCTATGCATAAAAAAAACATACCATCCGAAAATATTTGCAGTTACTCAGATCACCATTACTTCTTTCCCTTCCAAGCTTCTTCCAGGCGCAGCATGCCCTACACCGATAAAGGTCCTCCTGAATTTGACAAATCTCCAGTCCAATACATCTACGGTCGTCAACGCATTTTGTTTTACAATTTATTGCGGCAGAAATCAAACTAGATCCCTCGCCAGAGAACAAGACATCAAGATGATTTGATAAAGATCCCAAAAATTCGGTAGAGAAGTGTTCGAAACTGACGGATGCATTACAATGGAACAGTAAAACTGTTAACCAAGGAGTCGTGTAACATAGGTGCTGGTGTAAGGACATCGTCTCCCTGGAGCGCATCTGGCCAGGGATCCTTGACATCTTAAGGGACTTCATTGGAACTCAAAATTAATTATGAACCAATTTCTGTGGGATTCACTCGTTTATAAAAATGTGTGTTCTTTTTCCCTATGCAACTTCTTTTTTAATGTGATCAATTTTCCCCCAACAGTATCACCCTTAGAGGTTCTTTGATCTTGAAAAGAATGTATGTTTATATTACTTTAATGAAAAGAAATTTACCCTTCAAAACATTCGTGTTTTCGTCACTGATTAAAAGAAAATTGATTGAAATATACAGCTTCAATTTCCTTAAAAGATCAATGGAACCTTCAGATTTAAGATAATGAAATCAAACATATTACAACACCTACTTCTGCCTATTAATAAGCAATATGATAAATAAATCCACAACATAAATTGTCAATAAGAATTGTTTTTTTTATGTTTTAACCTTTGGAATTTCCTGTGTTCCGTGTTTGATGCCCTATTCACAGACAATATTTTTTATGGATTTTTTAAAGATCGATAATCACTGTTTATTAGGCCTATATTATTACTTTGAAATATCATCTGAAGGTTAGATGATGAAACAAGCGGTTTTTAGTGTCCTTCGATAGCAAGAAGACCCAAAAAATGTTGTCCTTTGTCATTGGCCTCGGCAACAGCTTCTGAGGTCAAAATATGCATGTTAACTGAAAGCACAGTAGCGCTGTTTTCGTCATAGTCTTCTCTGTTGAAAATCCCATGAGTACCAATGGAACCCCGTTATAAGTAGAGCTTTTTTGTATTCATATGGAGCGAATTATTCAAAAAACTTACACAAGAGAAAAGAAGAAAACACTTGCTGCAGCCGCCAACTCTACTTTAAGTTATATCAATGCCAATTTTCAAATTAACATTTTACTTCCATACATATATCAAATTGATCCATCCCAGTGTCAGAACTTGAATTAAAGAGATACCGTACTAGATAGACTCTTGTCAGACAGTTTATGTACCTTGGAGAGCGACCCCTGGAGCCTGTTTTACAGAAGAACTTACGACTAAGACCAAAATTTAATTTTGCTTATAACTCTCTTATTTACTTTTATTTCAAAATGGTTCTAATCTTTTTTAAATAAGAATTTGACAAGATATTTTTATGCTAGCCACTCCAAACAGAATAGTAAGTTTTGTAAAATCTTACAATCAACTAAAGTTTTGGTCTTAGTTGTAAGTTCTTTTGTAAAATGGGCCCCTGGTATATTTATGAATTTATACGTCATTTAATTTAAAATATTATATTGTAAATAATTTAATCACAAAAGGATAATGGAATTGGCAGCAGGCTTAGCCTATTTTAGCCCTCTGAATTTATATAATCATGTTATTTACATTTTCCCCCTTTCACATTGTATATTTTAGAAACTAACAACAACAATAAACAACAAAGATGAAAGTTTATGTGAAATGAACAGGGATGGTAAGTGATCAAATCCTGGGAAACCCTAAAATATATAAGCATAAAGTATTTCAGCTCACCTGAGCTGAAACACTTATTGAGTTTTTCTGATCACCCCTTGTCTGTCCACCTGTATAAACTTTTCACATTTTCAACTTCTTCTAAAGAACCACTGAGCCAATTTTACCAAACATAGTACAAAGCATCCTTGGGTAAAGGGGAATTTAAATTCTTAAAATAAAGGGCCAAGTCACCTTCCAAGGGGAGATGATGAAAATTCAAAAATATGGTGGGGTTTTAAAAAATCTCTTCAAGAACCACTGTAGCTGCAGATCTGTAGCTATCCGAAAAAATATATATTGATAGACCGGATATCCGGTCTATCAATATATATTTTTTCGGATAGCTACAGATCTGCAGCTACAGTGGTTCTTGAAGAGATTTTTTAAAACCCCACCATATTTTTGAATTTTCATCATCTCCCCTTGGAAGGTGACTTGGCCCTTTATTTTAAGAATTTAAATTCCCCTTTACCCAAGGATGCTTTGTACTATGTTTGGTAAAATTGGCTCAGTGGTTCTTTAGAAGAAGTTGAAAATGTGAAAAGTTTATACAGGTGGACAGACAAGGGGTGATCAGAAAAACTCAATAAGTGTTTCAGCTCAGGTGAGCTGAAATACTTTATGCTTATATATTTTAGGGTTTCCCAGGATTTGATCACTTACCATCCCTGTTCATTTCACATAAACTTTCATCTTTGTTGTTTATTGTTGTTGTTAGTTTCTAAAATATACAATGTGAAAGGGGGAAAATGTAAATAACATGATTATATAAATTCAGAGGGCTAAAATAGGCTAAGCCTGCTGCCAATTCCATTATCCTTTTGTGATTAAATTATTTACAATATAATATTTTAAATTAAATGACGTATAAATTCATAAATATACCAGGGGCCCATTTTACAAAAGAACTTACAACTAAGACCAAAACTTTAGTTGATTGTAAGATTTTACAAAACTTACTATTCTGTTTGGAGTGGCTAGCATAAAAATATCTTGTCAAATTCTTATTTAAAAAAGATTAGAACCATTTTGAAATAAAAGTAAATAAGAGAGTTATAAGCAAAATTAAATTTTGGTCTTAGTCGTAAGTTCTTCTGTAAAACAGGCTCCAGGGGTCGCTCTCCAAGGTACATAAACTGTCTGACAAGAGTCTATCTAGTACGGTATCTCTTTAATTCAAGTTCTGACACTGGGATGGATCAATTTGATATATGTATGGAAGTAAAATGTTAATTTGAAAATTGGCATTGATATAACTTAAAGTAGAGTTGGCGGCTGCAGCAAGTGTTTTCTTCTTTTCTCTTGTGTAAGTTTTTTGAATAATTCGCTCCATATGAATACAAAAAAGCTCTACTTATAACGGGGTTCCATTGGTACTCATGGGATTTTCAAAAGAGAAGACTATGACGAAAACAGCGCTACTGTGCTTTCAGTTAACATGCATATTTTGACCTCAGAAGCTGTTGCCGAGGCCAATGACAAAGGACAACATTTTTTGGGTCTTCTTGCTATCGAAGGACACTAAAAACCGCTTGTTTCATCATCTAACCTTCAGATGATATTTCAAAGTAATAATATAGGCCTAATAAACAGTGATTATCGATCTTTAAAAAATCCATAAAAAATATTGTCTGTGAATAGGGCATCAAACACGGAACACAGGAAATTCCAAAGGTTAAAACATAAAAAAAAAA
>PRKT01000161.1:888126-917612 GCA_003671525.1 Saccostrea glomerata | reverse complement strand
TCCCTTCACTTTGTTTCATCCAAATAATGCTGTTTGATCAACTTTTTTATGTTAATGTTTTCTTTTACATGTATCCTTAATCTTTGGTATTATTTAAACTATTGATCAACATAAACCTGAAGATAACTGGAATTTATAGATCTACCTAAATTTTGTTGACTTTTAATGAAAACCTTCATCAAAAACTTCATTAACCTATATCTTATTAATACACAAACTCCAATCAACACTACTGACCCATTTTCTTTGGCAGTAGATAGACGTCCTGTTTGTAGCGGCCCTGTGGAGCATTGTATAGTTCTATCAGAGCCAGGGCCTGAGTCGCTGACGTAATGGACACCACAAAAGACGGGACACTAGAACAGCTCAGGTTAACAAGGCGACCCTAGAGTTAGAAAAGGTCAAAGTTCACTAGGTTACCGGTACTAGTTAAGCATCACAAAACTTGTCAGCATATCATATATGTATAATCAAGTTAAGAAAATCACTGAGTCCATTCCTTTAAAGTTCATCTTTACCTTGTTTTATCTCTTTGTAATGAAATGTGTGTTATTTACTGATGATACTTACCTCTGCTAGCAGAATGATCCTCTTCCCGTCGGGCCAGATAATGTGGTCTACCTGCGATCTCACCTTCTCCCAGGTAAGGTCGGGAGTCCTCAGAGAGCCCTGTGTAGAACAAAGAGATAAAATTACAGGACTGACTCAAATAAAATGTCTACAACTAGATTTAACAAAAGATAATATTTCGTTTACCCTCATTTGAGAAATAATTCTATCAAATATAATAAAATCAAGAATACTATGTTTAAGTAAAATGTTTCTTGCTTTCTGTATGAGTGCATACACGTGTAAAAAGTAAACACAAAAAAAAAACAAGGCTCAATGTTGACATCACTTCAGAAACTATACAGCACCCATTAAAATCATATACAGCATGTGAGCACAACTGGACACTCCTACATCATTTTATGGGCTGTTAACAAACATTGAAGATGTCTAACATGTATACACTCATACAAACAGACAGACAGATGTACAACTCACCACATCAATTTCTGTATTGGAATGACCCATATTACATACTATACAACCAGTCTTCATTTTGTCCATATGATTCCTTGTTACAACATTCTTGTTTCCTGATAAAATGAAAATGATACATATATTGTACTTCTGCATTCTGCAGCATCCTATGTGACAATATTCAACCATAAATCACAGTAAAGGTTCCTACTAGTAACTTGGACTATTTCAAAAACGTAGGTAATCATTGAAAGATTGTGCAAATCAGCTGGAGGAATGCTATCCACAAGGGAGATAAATCTCAAACCTATTTGGTTTTTTTTAAATACATATACATGTACATGTAATTAGTTTGCATCTTGAGATCAATATTCATGCATGTTTGTTGAAAAAGGACATATAGGGTATGTAGATTTTGGGATTGCACCTGCTCCAAACAATTTAACCTGTCACTAATACAGAAGATGTATGTCATTTCAAATATCTGAAGCAAGTCTGGTGTTATCCATCCCTAGTTGTATTATCTTTGCAAGTTACAGTATGTAAAATAGGCCATAAAGTTATAGAGCTACTCCAAAAACGGGCCACTCAGCTGGAAATGTAGGTCAAAACCAACATCTTCAGTAGTGTTTATACCAAGATATTTCATCCATGCTAGTTTGGTCCAGATAGGGTTAATATTTACTTTATACACTGTACCTTGAAAATAAAGGTCAGATCCAGCATCCAAAGCAGATTGGGTAGTGAGCAGTCTAAGATGCCAGTTTGGTCCAGATTAGACTTGCAGTTACTTGGAAATGGCTTCTTACCAAAACAACGGCATAAATTCTGAGGGGCATTTAAACTTATCTGGAATTTGTCCAGGTGAGCAAACAAAGTGTGTGTCCCTTACCTGTACAGGTGATGAGGATATCAATACTCTTGACCACTTCATCCAGCCTGGTCACTCGGAATCCATCCATGCTGAAAGTTAAGAAAATCTCAATTATGAAATGTAATCTTAAAGATCAGGATAACATGTATATCATATCCAAATAATACATAAATTCACAGAATTTATATCAAATGTACAGAAAGTGTGCACATATTATAAATCACAGAGCAAAGGTGATAATTAAAAAAAAATTATCTCTCAGATCACACTCTGCAGTGTTTACAGAGACCCTAAGTTCTTACCAAGCCTGGAGGGCACAGATGGGGTCAATCTCAGACACCATTACATTACAACCAAGTCCTTTGAGAGCTGATGCACAACCTTTTCCAACCTGAGAAAATGATTAAAAGACAATTACAAATTTAAGAAGGAGTTTTGGGAGGGTTAAAAAATCTTTACAAAACTGAAATGCATTCATAGTTACTTCAAGTTACTTTAAACATGTTCTAGGGTTGTTTAAAACACTAGGTTTTTAAAATGTATAGTTTGGCAAAAACAAATTTTGTGCAAAAAAGAGTAGATATCAAATTTTTTCCTGGAGAAATGGATTTCCTGATCTAAGCTTAAAATTTAATTGAACAGTATTAACGATTTAAATATTAACCCTTAATTTTGAATTCAATTAAAAAACATTATAGCAATCTTCTTCTTTCTTAAAAATTAATGAGTTATTCCCCTTTGACTTACCTCTCCATAACCACAAATGATGATTTGTTTTCCGCCAAACATTACATCAGTCGTGCGTTTTAATCTGGAAAATAAAATTTAGTAAAACTTTATCACTTCTGTAGCTTGAAGCCAATGGGAAAAATTCTAGATATCTGATGGTTTGAGACATTCAAGTTAAAAAGTTACATAATAGGCAATTGGCTAGAAATTTTATCTAATTTTGACATATCCATGATATTTTAGATATCAAAGTTTGAGATATGAAAATCAACAGAGAATAAAAGGATACATAGACATTATCTTTATCATTTTTTTTTTTTAAAATAATACATTGTTATTTCTAAATAGCTACAATTTTCTCACTATATTCCTAAAATATATTTGAAAATATCATAAAATTTTCACCATGCAACAAATTTCTGTTGTATCAAAATTCTAACCCTCTACCTAATCAAATGTTTAAAAAAAATTCACTTACGCATCGAGGATAGATTCCCTACAGCTGTAAAGGTTATCAAACTTTGTCTGGAAAATCAAATAATGATTTTAATCAATGTAATGAAAGATAATTACCTGTACATCATATATATCTTTATAATATTACTCTAAAGCTGTACTTAAAGGGAATAATTGCATCTACCAGTATTTTATGAACATGAAGCAACTTTTGTAAAAGATTGCCAGTTTTTTTTCACTATATATACCATCAGGAGATAAAGTTCATGGTATTTATAAGAGCAAGGTGGAAAACGAAGGTGGAAATGACTCAAAATAGAACTAGAGTTGGAAGAGACTGTGTCACTTTTTGTTTATACAGAGTTACCTACCTTAGTGACGGAGTCGTTGACATTCATGGCGGGGACGGTGAGTTTTCCGGACTTGGAGAGCTGATAAAGACGGTGTACGCCTGTCACGCTCTCCTCTACGATTCCCTTTATCATGTTAAACATGGCCGGGTAACGCTTCAACATCAGATGGGTAGCGTCACCTCCATCATCCAAAATCTAAAACAGGAGATCAGTAAAGACATTCTATCAAAAACAGAGGCCAATAAATATATTCTATCTAAAACAGAGATCAATAAAGACATTTAGTTTAAAACAGAGGCCAATAAAAATATGTTATAATTTTAAACATGAATAGGTATTACACTGCACCATCAGGTAAAAAACATCACCTCCATCATCCAAAAACCAAAACAGAGTCCAATCAAGATATTCTACACCAAAGGGATGATGAATTTGTTGTATATAATTATAGATCAGTTTTACCATGTTAGGTTGCCAGCCCTCGGAGTTGATACATTTGTCTATACACCACCAGAAGTCCTCCTCCGTCTCACCTTTCCACGCGTAGATAGGGAAGCCAGCCTCCGCTAAGGCAGCCGCCACTTCATTCTGTAAAACAAACATTTAATGTAAAGAATAGATTCAGTGCAAAAAATAAAAGACTCTGCAAGCAAAATTAGATCCTATATAAGAAATTATGTTAGATCTGTTTTATGTTTGCTTAAGGTCGTAACCCCCTTTCTCATAACACAACTGTTACAGTGAATGAAAGACATCATGGACAACATAATTAAGCATAGAAATATTTTATTTTTCAATTTTACATAAAATATACTTTCATTAATTTGCATGGTATAAACATCTCAAATCCACTAAAATTACCTAACTCTTAATCCTAAAACCTATTCATGTAACTACATTTTTGATACATTTTCCCTCTGATGCCCTAAAGGGTCTAAAACATAAACCATTATGTGCGTTTCCTAATGCAGTCTATGCCTTATTACAGAGTCATTAACAAGCCAGTCATTATCAACTGCACACAACACCAATTTCCATGGAAACGTAATGATGGCTAATGACAAAAGTGACTCTTACCCACTGTACAACATCAGAAACTTTACTTTGTTATCTCCTATGAATAATCTGACAAAACTGGTCTCCCATGAGGGAACCAGTCTAGATTAGAATGCTGAACAATACATCAAGTTCTCAATTTAATGAAATTATCCAGTATGATAGACTGGCCCCCCCAAAAAAAGAATACATAAATTGAATCAATAATTGAAAGCAATTCATTTTAGATCTTGTTTTCAGGTTGTTTTTTTCCCATTGTGTATACTTTATGTTGTTACAAAACACTTTTCTTATAAACTTATGATGAGTTCATGTTTCTTAGTACTAGTAAGAGCGCTATAGCTAACTTTTTAGTTACTTTACTATATAAATTTTTTAGATTAACTTTGAAAAACATAGGGAGGGGATAAAACTCTGACCCACAAAGTGGATGTTCTACTTTAAAACATTTATATAGTCTATTATGGAATTGTTCAGTTTTAAAATAAATAGGTTTCCTCTGTTATATATCAATATGCTGGCTACCACCTTCTTAACATTTGACTTAAGACAGGTATCCATTTGTCTTAAAATTAAGATCAATCTTAAGATGATCATAAAATACAACTTTCAGTTTGGTACAAACTTAAAATAATTTATGAGTCCTAAGACAGCTAAATCTCGATCATAATAGACAATTTTGTAAACCCTTGCTGTATATATTTAAGAAAATAACTTTTTCATTGTATTCTCCGACATTGTTTTGTGATCTATTTCAGAACAATCTATCCTTTTCCCCTGAATTTCAATTGATCTCTTATGAATGAGTGGTTAAGTTATCACCTCTTCCAGTTAACAAGACTGAAGAAGATCAATCTTCAGAAAATTGCCTGATTCCGGTGGAAATTGATTTAACAGATGACAACCTGCTCTCTTGTGTAATGGATGGTTTAAATTTACTATTATGCTGAAGTTCAAACAAGACTAAATCTTTTCTAGCCCTGATATTTATTTCTTTAGAATGGCATTTGATTTACTTTTTTTATCATACACAGTAAATGTTGCTTGAAGTTTCAATAAAAAAAGGGCAGAGGGGTGGGGGGTGGAGGGGGACGGGGGGATGGGTAGTCCATAAGGTTAAAACGTGCATGACAGGCGACCAGCTGACAAACAATTAGGCTAGGTAAAGCAGAAAATTGCCTCGATGTTGAAATATACCCAGGTATATTTTGCTCTTGGGGACTGTGAATATACGTCGAGATAAACGGGGTAGTCGACATTACCGAGGTCGACATATCAGAACTTTTGCAAATCATTTATAAGTAAATTATGCTGGGACCGCGGACAGACATCAACGTCAACATATCCCAGGTTGTCGACAAATCTGATGTTGAGATACCCAAGTTTACCTGTACCTGTGTTGAGTAGATATTGCGGTGTTATGATTTACCTTCGTAGAGTAGATATTGCACTGTTATGAATTTTTTGTGTAGGGTAGATATTGCCCTGTTGTTAATTACCTATGTAGAGTAAATATTGCCCTGTGATGAATTACCTATGTAGAGTAGATATTGCCCTGTCGTTAATTACCTGTGTAGAGTAGATATTGCCCTGTTGTTAATTACCTATGTAGAGTAGATATTGCCCTGTTGTTAATTACCTGTGAAGAGTAGATATTGCCCTGTTGTTAATTTCTTATGTAGAGTAGATATTGCCCTGTCGTTAAATACCTGTGTAGAGTAGATATTGCCCTGCTGTTAATTACCTGTGTAGAGTAGATATTGCCCTGTTGTTAATTACCTGTGTAGAGTAGATATTGCCCTGTTGTTAATTACCTTTGTAGAGTAGATATTGCCCTGTTGTTAATTACCTGCGTAGATATTGCCCTGTTGTTAATTACTTATGTAGAGTAGATTTTGTCCTGTTGTAAATTACTTATGTAGAGTAGATATTGCCCTGTTGTTAGTTACCTGTGTAGAGTAGATATTGCAGGCTGCCCACCTTACTGACGCCCCAAGAGCTGCTAAAGTTTCCACAAGCACCTGTTAAAGAGATTTAAAACTCATCATTAAACTCTGTGCAATAAGATTTAAATCAGTTTTTCTACTCACATTATAGGCCCTAACAAAACTTCACAAAAAGAACTGCAGAAGTGACCAAAGGATGGTGGCTAGTGCACTTTATGCAAATTTTTGCAATTTATTATCATTCAACTGAAACACTGTTCACAGGAAAATTGGTACACATATATTACACTAAAGAATTTCCCCCAAATAGAACATAAGAAACTATTTACTGTATTATACATTTTGCCCCTGTGGTCCCAAAATGATTCCCAAAAAACTTCTCATCCAAACAACCATGGATTAAATATGAAAATTCCATCCTTAATCAAGCTGTAGGAAGACGAGCTCAGACAGACCAGGAAGTAAGACAAGATTTGAACTAGACAGACCCAGCACTGAGACAAATTCTTACCAGAAAGACCAGCTAGATTGTCTGTCAGACTACTGTAAACTAACTTTTATTTGAGACAGCTTTATTTCGTGATTTATCAGGAGTAAACTAGTTAGCAAGATTAATATTCCTTATCAATCTTCTTTAGATCTGTTGTTCATATAGACAAAGAGACTTTAATGATCAGTTCGCTGTGAGAAATATTTGCGATGACAACACTCTCGCGAACCTCGTCTAATTTTTCCACATGCAAATAAAAGTTGGTTTGCAGTATCCTTGGATCAAAAATCATATCAGATTGACAATGTACAAGGATTTCATACAGAAGTTATCTTAGAAAGCTCTAAATCAGACAGACCTGGTTCCTGGCCTGGGGTAATAAAACTTGGACTCTCTTTTGATCTCAGTCTCACTTTTACAAAAGGAATATCTGGTGGAAAGTGAGACTGAGATCAGAAGTGAGTTCATCTGAGTTTCATGGCCCCGGAGCCAGACCAAACTATCAGATTATCACATGGAGCAATATTTGTTATATATTCAGTTTGTTTGGGATCTTATCTGATACAGAATCATCTGGGGTCTGAAATGGAAATCTGTATTGGACTAAGCTAACTGTTTCTGCCAGATTTACACAGAACATTATCTCACCCTCGATGATAAATACACTTAGACATGGTATATCACAAAATTTCAGGATGCCAATCAATAATTTATGAATTTGTCTGAAGCTGGATAAATAGCCAAATCAGCATTCCAATTCACTTTAAAGCTATTGCATAGGAAGTATTTATCTTAATTCAGCTACCAAAAGCATGTCCTTTGAACCCTTACAAAATACATGACCTTTTTTGAAATGTATTTAAATACATTCAATTACTTGTAATTGAAAGCTCACTCAAATACAAATTACTTCCAATTACTTTGAAAATTGTAATTAATTACACTAAATTACAATTACTTTATTCAATTACCCCATCCCTGGTTTTGACCTACATTTCCAGCTGAGTGGCCCGTTTTTGGAGTAGCTCTATAATTTTATGGCCTGTTTTACATAACTTGCAAAGATAATACAATTAGGGATGGATAACACCAGACTTGCTTCAGATATTTGAAATGACGTACATCTTCTGTATTAGTGACAGGTTAAATTGTTTGGAGCAGGTGCAATCCCAAAATCTACATACCCTATATGTCCTACTTAAACAAACATGCATGAATATTGATCTCAAGATGCAAACTAATTACATGTACATGTATATATATGTATTTAAAAAATACCAAATAGGTTTGAGATTTATCTCCCTTGTGGATAGCATTCCTCCAGCTGATCTGCACAATCTTTGATTACCTACGTTTTTGAAATAGTCCAAGTTACTAGTAGGAACCTTGACTGTGATTTATGGTTGAATATTGTCACATAGGATGCTGCAGAATGCAGAAGTACAATATATGTATCATTTTCATTTTATCAGGAAACAAGAATGTTGTAACAAGGAATCATATGGACAAAATGAAGACTGGTTGTATAGTATGTAATATGGGTCATTCCAATACAGAAATTGATGTGGTGAGTTGTACATGTTAGACATCTTCAATGTTTGTTAACAGCCCATAAAATGATGTAGGAGTGTCCAGTTGTGCTCACATGCTGTATATGATTTTAATGGGGGCTGTATAGTTTCTGAAGTGATGTCAATATTGAGCCTTGTTTTTTTTTGTTTACTTTTTACACGTGTATGCACTCATACAGAAAGCAAGAAACATTTTATTTAAACATAGTATTCTTGATTTTATTATATTTGATAGAATTATTTCTCAAATGAGGGTAAATGAAATATTATCTTTTGTTAAATCTAGTTGTAGACATTTTATTTGAGTCAGTCCTGTAATTTTATCTCTTTGTTCTACACAGGGCTCTCTGAGGACTCCCGACCTTACCTGGGAGAAGGTGAGATCGCAGGTAGACCACATTATCTGGCCCGACGGGAAGAGGATCATTCTGCTAGCAGAGGTAAGTATCATCAGTAAATAACACACATTTCATTACAAAGAGATAAAACAAGGTAAAGATGAACTTTAAAGGAATGGACTCAGTGATTTTCTTAACTTGATTATACATATATGATATGCTGACAAGTTTTGTGATGCTTAACTAGTACCGGTAACCTAGTGAACTTTGACCTTTTCTAACTCTAGGGTCGCCTTGTTAACCTGAGCTGTTCTAGTGTCCCGTCTTTTGTGGTGTCCATTACGTCAGCGACTCAGGCCCTGGCTCTGATAGAACTATACAATGCTCCACAGGGCCGCTACAAACAGGACGTCTATCTACTGCCAAAGAAAATGGGTCAGTAGTGTTGATTGGAGTTTGTGTATTAATAAGATATAGGTTAATGAAGTTTTTGATGAAGGTTTTCATTAAAAGTCAACAAAATTTAGGTAGATCTATAAATTCCAGTTATCTTCAGGTTTATGTTGATCAATAGTTTAAATAATACCAAAGATTAAGGATACATGTAAAAGAAAACATTAACATAAAAAAGTTGATCAAACAGCATTATTTGGATGAAACAAAGTGAAGGGACACTCAAGAATTATTTTTAGGGGTCTTGTTTCCGCCTGGTACCCTGCTGGATTTGTCTGTTGACTATAAGTATGCAGGAAAAAAAACCCCAGTAAAATAATTTCTCCAGATGTTTCAGTTTCCTTGTTTAAATGTTGTTTTCTTGCATATTTATAATTTATAAATACATGTATATATTCTTGTCTTCCAGATGAATATGTAGCAAGTTTACACCTGCCCACATTTGATGCCCACTTAACTGAACTGTCAGATGAACAGGCGAAATACTTAGGTCTGAATAAGACAGGCCCATTCAAGCCAAATTATTACAGGTAAGAGAAGTACAGGTATCACATGTTGTAATTCAGTATAGGTAGGGCCTTAAAAAAGATAAGTCTGGTTATTATTATTATTTGATAAAAATATAGCAAGTAGGGCAGGTAAATTTTCTGATTTTTCAAATTATTTTTATAAACTTGAAATGCAAAACTTTTAAACTACTCAACTTATGAGGCTAGGGGCAAAATCTTTTTTCTATGTACCTCACAGCTGCCCCAAAGTGCTTGGGAACTTGTGATGTATAAAGCATGAAATTTAAAGGAATAAGTACAGACATATAAAATCTGTATTGTACATAAAAAAGAGCATTTGGCTTGCACATTAATCTTTGGTCAGTCAGGTAAACATTATTTTTTCTGGGGCCTTGAGAATCATATATACATCACAGGAAATAGGCTGATTAAATGTTGCACACCATATACAGTACAAGGGAGAAAACTGCCTCAGAAAAAAATTCTTTGGGTCAAATATTGTTTCTTTTAGATATGTATTCTTATATTAATAGAAGTCATGAACTATTCATTGTTTTGCATATTATTTGCCTTTGATTTGAATTGTCTTAAAACCTGTAGCTCTTGCATAATTTTTTTTAAAAAGAAGGATGATGCACGATTCACACGATAATATATAAATTAATTGATTTTCTTAATTTTCAGATATTAAATGCAGCCATATCCTTTCTTAGAAGATTGAACATCTCACTATGATTTTAGAGTCATTCAGTTCCCTTTGTTGTGTGAAATTATACAAGTCTTGATGACTTGGAGCTTACCATTGTTTTAGGTGTGTTAAAGGTGTGCTCGATTTGTTAACTTGGACACCCCTAGAATGTTATTTGAATTATTATAAGATATTTGAAGCACTATGTATTGTGATATTGAGATACTTCGTTCTGTGATGAAATGATTTCATTAATGTTTGCCGACAGTTTGTACAAATTTAAATGAAAAATGTTTGTTTTTAATGGGGGCTATTATCTCTCTTTTTTCCCCAAAAAATATAAATATTCATGAATATGAAACAAAAAAATGGATGAAATACATGTGGTCCTTCCTGGATTATTTTCTTTGTTCATATGTTAAATTAATGATAAAATATTTAGTGCCAAATTTAACATGCAATTGATGAAAATAATTGTCAATCATTTTTTTTCTTCAATTGAGAACAAATTTTAAGAGTTATAAAAGGAATCAAATATAATGTACATGATTGAAGTAATTTTGTAGGAATAATGGAATACTGATAATATTATTGTTTTCCAATAGAATTTTAACACTTAGCTTTTTTTTCTTTTCTTTTTTTTTTTTGAATATCAATTTTATGATAAAGTTGCCCAGCAATAATATAAAATGGCAACGAAAAAATATTCATATTTGGTTTGTGGGGTAGGAAAATGTTTAGTAGTAATCCTTACGAAATTTTACATTTGGTGGTGGTCATAAAATTGGGCATCTCTCTATACCTTGAAAACAATGAAAATTAAAAACCCCAACAAAAATTATTGATTTCACAGTATTATACAAACCAGCTGCTACAATTTAAAATAAGAAAGTAATACTAACGGCAGTCTGTGCTGTGATGTGGGTACAGCCTATAATTTTGGCCCCACTGAGTGGCTTATCATTCTCTGCTCTCTTTCTGAGGGCTATCAGACCAGGCATTTCTGTAACACAACAGGAATGTCAATTAATACACAATCACACAATTCTACAAAACTCATTTTCTTTGTAAGAATTGACAAGATGTTACTCTGTGCCATTTTGAGCAGATCACTGCCCATTCTCACTAGTAGTAAACCACACCATATTAAAAAACAGGCAAATGATTAATGAATTTATAATTTTAAAAATTTTAATACTGAATGAAAATAAGTTTTGTTTTCAAGTAAACAAGAGATGTTTGTGAAACACTTAAGCAAACCCCCTTGGACATATGTACATGTGAGAAAACTACAAGTAATTGGAATTTTTCTAAGTCCAAGGGGGTTAACTCTATCAATAATTGCTCAATCGTACCCAAAACAGAAGTTGACCTAGATATTCTTTTGATAAATCTGTCTACCAATTTCATTTCAGTAAGTGCAAACCACTGCAAAGAAATTGAACAGAAACCATTGGTATATTGACAGACACACAGACTGACCGACAAACAGCAGCAAAGCAATATGCCCTTCCTTCTTTGAAGGAGGAGGGGGGATAAAAATCTCTCTGATTTATTCCTTATCATCATAGATCTATATTCCCCAAAGGCCCCAGAACATTTTTTTAATTCTAAGAAATATGGGCAATACTTGAGAAATTCAAATCACCAAAAAACTTATTTCACACTACAGAAGGATTCCTGTTATATACTTTCAGTTACAAGAGAATGAATTCACCAAGTTAAGTGATATGGCTTTTCGATGTTGACACTTGAAAACCAAATTGTTTTTAAATGTAGTTTGGAGGGGCCACTTAACATACCATGGTATTTCCTCTATGTTGTGTTGGTTCAGAAAAAACGATCATTTGAATCCATTTAATTATTACTGAAATTGTTTGCCAAAAGCTAAATACTCAAAAGTTTGCAAGTATAACTTCCAATACTGTTCAAATATTAGGTTAAAGACCAGAATTCATTAACATATTCTTTTATGTTGATAAACATTCCCCTTCCTCCCTGGTACGTATAGGTAATGATTAGTTACACGGCAAACATCTTTTGAAAAAAATACTCATATCCTGCTCAACCTAACTAATTGTCTCACACAAGTAATAATTTTTTTCTTCGATGACAAAAAAATCTAATTTCTCAGACCCACAGAATAAATTTCAATCCCACAATGTAATACAGTGATCTAAAAAAAATCAATGAAAGGGGAGCGAAAAGAATGGACACTCCTTGCTGCTTGGGAAATCTCCATGAAAAACAAACACTCTGTGCTTGGAATGAAAACGTCAGTCTCCACTGAAAGGTCTACCGAGTCTATGGAATTCTCATGCATTGATTCTAAAACTTTGCTACGATACCTTGCTCAGCAATTTCAATCTCTCTTCTTCCAAATGCGGCATTGTCGATATTCTTTACACAGAAATCCGAGCTGCCTTTGGTGTTTTTCTACAAAAGTCAACATAACATTGTTAATAAATCAGTTATCGAAATTGAAAATAACATTTTCTTTTCTTGTACTTTGGCTATTGATTTTAAAAAGAAAAAAAATCTCTAGAAGTTTCTGAATAACGGGAAATCTCAAGATTTATATTTATATATGTGAAAGTGATCATTTTCTTTCTCTCAATACACTGAAGATTCTCAATTCATGATAGAAAAAATCTCAAAAAAAGGTCTAGTAAATTTAAATGAAACAATGAATAAGAAAGCCTGAAACACAAGCTGATACAGGGGTCTTTTGGCTTAAAATGAGATCCTTGTTATGTACAAACCCAGATATCTATTGACTCTAGATATCAAGGTAGAATACTTTACATAACAAGTTCTTTAGTTGGGACTTCAAAATTACTTTAACATAACCATAGTTTTTGAGATATGCATTTATAAAGGTACCAACTTAAAGTTAAACTGCATATAAAAGGGTTGATCCAAAAGTTCGTGGAATTTCTTCATATTTCATTTATTTATAAGTGGAATTGATTCAAAATTACAATTAAGAATATAAACACTTGTTGAATATTTTAAATAGAAAATATTTTACATATTTGTGATAGTACAGTACTCTATGGCAGTTGCCATAAAAACGGTTGTTTGGAAATGCGGGGGGAGACATCATTGCGTTTATTATCATTTTTATTCTTAATACTTGAAATGAGAATAAAACCACCCTATGTGTTATAGAAAACAAAAATTAATGTCATTATTATGATTGCTTGATCTCTTTTAAACCTTTGTGTGAGAGTTTTACTGATTTTACTGGATATTAAGTTTATTAGTTGATAATTTATTGTTCATCTTAAGGTTGTTAGACAACATCAAATTTCGGTCAAGTCACAAGTTTTGTGAAAATCCCAGGATCATTTCATCTTAAATGCGTATACTATTGACATACAATGCAGAAAATGCATTTAGTTACTGGTTTTCCAGTGACATAAGAAATTGAAGAAAAATAGAACTCCCATGGATGTTGATTAAAGGTGTGGCCACCTTTTTGAGGCTCTGTTATTAGTGTTTATCCCCCTAGACAAATTAAAAGTGTTAATAGACATTGTCGACTGATGTAATGTTCTTGACATTGAAACTGAAATCATAACATCATATAGAAAGATGGGGGTATTTTGAAATATGAGTGAAAAATGAAGGTAAGTTTGTGCGAGAGGATACCCAGGCTTTTCTGGAGAAAAAAAAGGGGAAAAGGGCAGCATTTTGTAGAATTACGTATTCGAATTGGACATTAGCGTGAGATGCTTCTATATTGTGACGTGCCATACCTAACTTGACATTACCTCAGTCTCCCCCCGGTTTCACAACTATCCAATTTCAGAAAGCTTGTGTGACTTTATTGGTAAATGGAACATAGTGAAATTTTCCAGTATTGTTGCATTATGACTCTATATGTTATAAATATGCCTATTATTAGCTTTTATCAAATCAGGATAAAATTTTAGAAATTCCACTAACTTTTGGATCAACCCTCGTAGGTGTGTATAATTTATCCTTCACAAAAACTTTTACATGTATTCCTTTTTTTCAGGGGGGGTATATTATGTCGACTTCAGTGTGGCAGATTTGGTATAATGTTGCATAACCTACCTGATTCTTATCTCTAGGGTTAATTTCATCCTCGTCTGAAGAACTCCCCGTGTACGAAGCTAAAAATACAGGAAAAAAAAGAAATCCAATGAATTAAGTTATAATATATTAAACTCAAACATCACAATTAAGTTTTACCTGTTGGTGATGAGAAATATAATTTTCCTCATTTCTCTTTGGTCTCAATTAATTAAATATTAAAAATGCCTTACAAGGAGAATCTTTATAGGCAGAAAATAAATTATCAAATTGGGAAAATGCTTTTAAAGGTGGTAAAAGATTTAAGTCCTCTGAAATTGAAACAGCTGCATCCTTACTTGATAATGCATTATTTTCAATATATTCAAAAGTATACATTAAAGAGAAACAACTCTAACAGAAAAAAAAAACCTTCTATAGCTGCCTTACAATAAATACACATAGATCATCTATTAAATGCTTCAGAGCTCTACTTTGTTAAAACCTTTCATGAGGACTATATTAACAAATACTAGTAATCAATACAAAATTTTATTGTTGTCCAGTGTAATTCACTGCTGACCATAATGAAAAACCCGATAAACAGTAGATCAACTTGACCCCAATATCTCCTAAATCCAAAAGATTACCATTGCTTCCTCCCTGTTTGTGAAGACTAAATGATTTCAGAGGATGTTCCGTATCAAACTCCATGAATCGCACGCACCGAGTTTTTTCAACGGGAATGTCCAAATATTCCATGACATCCATACATACACAAAAAATATCCCTTCTGGTTTTTTTTTTCACGATCAAAACAAGCAGGGCATTTATCACCTTGTTTATATCTAAACACAAGATCAGGATAATACAGATGACAGGTAAATAATGAGAAACATGGTAATGTCACATTGCTGAGCAGGTGTGAATCACAGAATTCATGGAATTGGTGACTGAGAATCAATGACAACTTTATGATAACAAACAGATCCTAATTACTACTGGATAGATAATTCCTCATCTGGCATTTTACATCAAATTCTACCCTTAGAGATAACGGGTAGAAATAGATTGGTCACCAAGTCTTCGGACACAGGAATATGATCGCTGATAATGAATCAAAGACAAACGTGATATTTCCACATAGGTAAGGCTCTGTTCAGGAAGCCGGGTATATAAATACCTGTCAGAGCGGATTATGTAGGACACTGTTGGTCTAAACCAGACACTGGTCTGTTGGCTGTGTATTTATGGAGAAGCCACTATAAGTTTTGTCATAAAAATGTCAAGAAATTCGAGTTCTATGTCAGTAGGTCTTTGTAAGAGTTGTCCCCCCTGCAAACAGAACTCTTATCTTTGATTTGTTTGCACTTTTTTAAAGTCAGTTTTAGAACTTTATCATCTTTAGTGCAATATTGTATAAAAACTGATTTGTGACCAATTCAACTTGCATTTAAAGCTGCAGACACAAAATAATTTATTGATTGCAGATTCATTCCTAAAATCCTTTTACAAAAACTCCAAATTTTGAAAACAAAGATCCGTATCAAACATACATAAAACTTATTCTGTATTTAGGTGGTCACATGAATTATTTTCTATGCATTAAATTGTAAATTCTATTAAAAATTCGTCATAACATACCTATGCTGCTAAATTTAATGATGTGTTTTAGTAGTGCAATATGTCTGCACAGCCACCCATGTTATTATATGCTGAACATCCAAAATACATGGTTCCTTAGTTATGTAGATTGATTTATGGTAGATTACTCAAATTTTAATTTTTCCTTTTAATACTTGTCTTGTAATTATTCATTTTTTAAATCATTAAATTCATCACACTTGTGCAGCTAAACTGAAGGAGAAGACGCTATTTTTCAATTATGCGAGTTTTTTTTTATTAATTGCAATTTTCACTTTTGAAATTGCAATTACATGGTATTCAATGTTTGTGTTACTAAAATAAATTTCAAACCGTAAATTTTTGTCCTTCCCACCCATGTAATGTGTTTTGAATGTTGAACTTTCTACACTACTCTTTGTAAGCAAATAAAGTAAAATCTTAATATTTTCTACAGGTGTCACATTTTGTGATTACTAAATACAGAAGTTATAAATAGACCGAATCAAAAGTGGAGATTTCGCACCATGTATCAAATCGAAAAAAAATACTGTGGTGAATTGATACCGAAGTGAACTGTTTCAGTAACATGTAGACTGGGATGAAACTTTGTACTTTCGCTGTTTAATACATGGCTATCAAGCATATGATTTGGATTTTATTGTTACTAATGATTCACGGATACAGTCACAAACAACCCATGTTTACACTAATGATTCACGGATACAGTCACAAACAACCCATGTTTACAGATGTATAAAGTTTAAAAATCTATAAAGGGCAAACAAACATGATCCTTATAATAACAAGAGATGTTTGTAAAATACTTATGCCCCCCTCCCCCCCAAATTAGAATTTTTCCAAGTCCAAAGGGGCATAACTCTGTCAAAAATGGTGCAATCGTACCCAAAACAGAACTTGGCCTAGATATTCATCTGATTAATCCGTATACTAAATTTCATTTCAGTATGTGTAACCTCTGCAAAGAAAATGAACGAAAACTGCAAATAATTAGAATTTTTCTAAGTTCAAGGGGCATAACTCTGTCAAAAATGGTGCAATCATACCCAAAACATAACTTGACTTAGATATTCATCTGATATACCTGTATACCAAATTTCATTTCAGTATGTGCAATGGTTGTGAAGAAAATGAACGGAAACTGCAAATAATTGGAATTTCTCAAGTCCAAGGGGCTCAACTCTGTCAAAAATAGTGCGATCGTACCTAAAACAAAACCTGACCTAGATATTCATCTGATTAATCTGTATACTAAATTTCATTTCAGTATGTGCAACCTTTCTGAAGAAAATGAACTGAAACTGCAAATAATTGGAATTTTTCTAAGTCCAAGGGGCATAACTCTGTCAAAAATGGTGCAATCATACCCAAAACAGAAACTGACCTAGATATTCATCTGATATACCTGTATACTAAATTTCATTTCAGTATGTGCAACAGTTGTGAAGAAAATGAACGGAAACTAAATGGACTGACAGACTGACCAACAGACAACAGCAAAGCAATATGCCCTCCTTTCTTTGAAGGTGGGCATAACAAATATCCTGCATTTTAAAGTTTCCCCAATACATAAGTAAGGATATAGAGTACATACTTCACAAATCTAATCTGAATTTCAATTTTATCTTGACAATTTGACATTGTACAGTATATCATAATGTGTACAGTAAAACTTGGTTATAACATAAGCACTGGGACCTATGAAATTATTTTGCTATATCCATAATTTGTTATATATATCCGTATAAGGAATTCGAGACATTGCCTTTTACCTAGATCAGAAATAAATCAAACTGGAAGGGGGAGGGGTATTTCTATGAAAAAAAAAAATTGTCTGACGTTTGTCATTGCTAAAACTTTTGCTATAATTTTGTATCACAATTTCTCTAAAACAAACTTTCCATAGATTGATCAAGCCAAAATCATAATTGGCAAACTTTGCACGCAACAAACTGATTTCATGGCAAAAAACATGACTTAACTTTTTTCCTTAACAGAAATAAATGAAGCAAATTACTCATTTATTGCTTATTCTTTAATTTTCTTGCCTGGCTTTACAAGGGTGATAGATGGCAACCAATTAGCTACTTCACTAACTACATGCACCTGTGGTAGTTAATACTTTGAAATAAATACTTGTGATGAAAAGAAGATGGTGGAAGGCATTAATATGGCATTATAAAGGGAATTTTATACAGCAGAAAAAAAAACATTCTTGAAAAATATTGTGAGAATTTTGATGAATAGAATGGCTTTTATTTGAGAACTATTTATTCAGCTTAAGGAGGCTTGCACATAAGATAATGGCACACCAAACATTACAGAATAAATGGCAGTTTCTATTTTTTGTTCAGTAAAATGGCCCAAATATCTGTCCAGTCAAAATGTAAAATGGTCCACAATGGTACAAATTTATAAAAGATTCTGCGAGCATCATGAAATTACACATATTTGGGAACAAGGGTACCAATATTGAACAAAACATGATAGAATCTGGCTAGCACAATAAATATAGAAAGTGCTCACTGGCACTCTGTATGAAAGATTCTGTGTAATTAAATTTTATTCAGAATTACAGGTTGATTTGTGGATATGAGATGGGCACCCTTAAGTATAACAGATAGACCTACAGATGGACAAACACCTCCATCATAGTATAGGTCCTTTCCGTGCAGTGGGTATCACATTCGTAAGCTCTTTTCCCTATCTGATAATCACAAATCAAACATACATGTACATGTCTAAAATACCCTGTGACAGCGGTCTTATCATAAAACCTACACAGGAGTATAAAAATAAATTATCTATTCTGGGCCCCAACTCCACGACTATCTCTTCAGACTGTAAAAAAGGCTGTAAATTTTTGTCAAGGATTTGCAATGTCAGGTTTCTACCTTTGATTTAAGGTAAGCACTGAATTATGACTATTGGCTCAATATTCTCATGCAGACTCGAGGCTGTATTCAATTCTAAAGTTTAAATGCCTGCCTTCAAAGCAATTTTTCAAAAAATAAAAAAACTGGAGGCTTTATCTGCTCACATAGAGTTCCTACCTTTAATTTATACATTTTGAAATAAATATTCGCCCCTGATTCCATAGAACTTTTTTATTATATCTTTCAAACAAGTGACTTAAAAAAACCCATTTATAAATCAGCTGATAAAGCAAATATGATGACATTTACAATATTTACATACCCCCAGTTTGTCAGTTTACATAATATGCACATTTCAAAGCAGAGGCAAACTATTAGATAGAAAAGCTAGATTTTCAATTCTAGTTTGTAATATTAATGCTTTTACTTATTTTTAGCAATAGTCATAACATTTCTCTGCTTCACTTGCCAGCTGGTGGCTATGGAGATTTTCAATACCAATACTTTTTTATCCTCATATAGCTTTCATTTTTTACATAACATATCCCCCCCCCCCCTTTCTCTTTCTACAAATCTCTTACATTCATTTTGAATTTTGCTGACTTACATTATATTACAAGTTTTCTATCTGGGTTACTTTTAAGAAATAATTTAAGAGGAATACTAATGAAATACATACTCCAATTTTGGATGTTATCTTTAAAACTTGACACACCCATTGTCAGGGCTGGTTTTCGACAAATTTTACAGAGAAAATGATATTGGGAGATGTACAGTTTTGAGTCATGATCTTCACAGACTCATTTAAAATTCAATCTCTTCATTGTTCTCACAGAGAAAGGAAATGTGAAGTCTTCTGCAATCAATCCATATTTTGTGATTCTAATACAGTATGAAGATCACAGATTGTAATTTCCATTGCTTTTTGAAACCTTAGAAATGACGCTGCTGAAATAGAGATGTTTTAATCAAGTCGTCAAGATACAGTTTAATGGAGAATCTCATTTCCCTTGTATCAGGATTGGCTCACAGTGATGACACATCTTCTTCCTTTGATTCGTTAAAAGATATTGGGTTCTGTTACTGCATGGGAAATTGTGTAGCTATATCAAATATTTGTATTAATTTTCACCATTATTTAGAATTGTTATAGAGATATAGCAGTGGCGGATTTAGGGGGGGGAGGGGCGCCTAAAATTGTCAAAGTAAGCATAAATCAGAGTTTCGTCTAGAAAATGGAAATATGTCTACTTGGTAGACCTAATATTTACCCTACAAAATCTTTAGAATCCAGGAGCTTCCAAGGGCTTCACCCCCTGGGTCCCCACCAGGGCTTTGCCCTGGACCCACTGGGGGCCTCAGGGTGGCCCCCAGACCCCCTACCTACTTTTGGCGCCCCCTCTAACTTCAATTCCTGGATCCACCACTGGAGATCACAAGTACAGAATCTTCTGGTTATATATACATGTAATCATAATCTTCTTGTGATGTACATCACTAAGTAGTCACAGAACTTTGTTCAAAACTTAGTACAAAATTTATTCAGTTTTGTACCATTTCTGCTAAGTCTCTTTGTGGGTGTACGGGGGGGGGGGGGGGGTATGGAGGGTCTAGAAACAAGTCACTCAATATGCAAACTCTAAAACATTTAAGTTTTTCACATATTTCAAATATAAAATCTGCAAAATAATGATTTGGTATCAGGTTTCAAACATTAGATTGGATAAGTCATAACAATGCAATTTTCAAAAGTAATCTAATTTGTACTTCTAAACAATTTTATGCCATGAATTCATTCATACATGCGGGTTCATTCATACATGCAGGCTTATCTCTTAAACAATAGCAGAAGATGTTAAATCAACATAAAGAAAAAAAAAACCCTAAGTTTTTATCTTAAAATTACATCATTTGATTGACAAATCTTCTGAGTTTTTGACTACTCCTAAACTGTAATCTTAAGCTACTTTGCCTGGAAGGACCGGAGTATAAATTCAAGTTCCTAGATTAATTTGAATTTGAACACTGGCAGTCATGTGAAATATTATCATCTAAGATAATCTATAATGTATTATTCATCCATAAACAAGGAAATTACCCATAAAAAAGAAAAACGATGCTTATGTGATGCTATACATGTAGTACACAGTATTTCATTAGAATGCCTTCAAGGTAGACTTCTGATTAAAGATAAAATATACTGACTACAACAGTACCCTATGTACATTTACACCTAACAGTAGTAGAAGCGAGAGCAGTCCTATGACGTGACCCTGACTATATGACTTACATACGGAGTCGGCCGTCTCGCTGGTGGAGCTGGCATTGCTGGACCTCCGCTCCTGGAGTTGTAGGCTGATCCGTCGGTCCAGCTGGATGCTGTGACGTTTCCGTGCGGACCTCGCTCGGAACGCATCCTCCACTCCCATCGATTTCAGTTTCTCGGGGAGACTGTCACTTAAGCTGACCTCAGAGAGATTCTTTCCGATCATTTTCTTAGACATTGTACTGAATTACCTTCCGCTTCTTAGGAAAACTTAAAATAACGAATGCCTCTATTGTTTAGTACTTGCCCACTAATGATAAATGTAACTATCAGTATTTGTAGATTCTGCACTTATGTAAACAGTGTTCGACACACTAGCTCACTAAGGTAATTTTATCTACAATTTTTTCTCATTTGATGTCTGACATCCAAGTCCAAGCTGAAGGACGCAGGTCCGATACCCTCTCAGGCTCTCAACTATCCTGTCCCAATTTCAACAAGGTGTAACCCCCATATTTCATATTGCCCTTTGACCTTTGAATATTGACATTACTTGAGGACAAAGCCCATATATCAATCACAAAACATATTGAAATTATCAGTCTACGCCTGCACTTCCTTCGAAGAAAGCTAACAGTACATTTCAAAGGAAGAAATTAAATAAATCCCTTCCTCATGTAGGCTAAGAAATGCCAAACAGAATGAAGCACAATTAATGACATTTAAGTGCTGCAAAACTGACTCATAAGACACTGGCCACTTCACAGGAAAACTAGGGTAGTTAGTATAAAAAAAATACTCCTCTCCAAACTGTTGAAGGTCTGTAACATGATAAAGGAGGTGCACATAACAAATAATTCACAACACACATCTATATCTGATTCAGCAATCCATGGAATTCTCGGTGTTTACATCACATTACAGAGAAACTCATGTAAACAAGAAACGTTTCACTTCAGAGTGTCATAAGTACATTCACAGTGTCCTGATATTTATAGATCCATCTAAATCTACCACTAAAAAATCTGCCTCAGTTTGCAGGGAAACTCACCTCCCTGACAGCATCTCCTGGCTTGCCTGCTGTGTTAAGGAAAACCCCCAAGGACATTAGGGGTTACACTTTATTATTTATTTCCAATACACACAATCATTGGTAATTACTTTAAAGAACTCGGGCAAAATATAATGGAATAATCCAGTCACGGTAAATAATTACCAGGTCTATCAGGAATTAATCGGGATGATCTGAAGTCAGGTGAGTGATGTGTGGCCGTCTTGACAATAGCATGAATGATAGTGGAGGGGATTACATACAGAATACAGGAAGGAGAGCTCCACAGAGGAGGGAGGAAAAACCCTCGTCAATAGTAAGAGGTAAGGGACCACAGTACTATGTAGATTACGATTAGTAAGGGGATTAATAGATCAGAACAGTACAACACAGATTAACTTGTTGCAGTCAGCTTTGATGTAATGCAGGGAATTTTTTTTTTTAAATCTCGTGTGCTTTAATATATTCTCTGACAGTTTAACTATCTGTTGATCTAAAGTAACACCGACTGAAATCCAACAAATTTGTTATCATACAGGGAAATGTATTCTGGAGATTTTTTAAACAATCAATCTAAAACTGACTTCCTGGTGAATTTATCATATATATTTATATAATTTTAGATTTTCAGCTGGGAAAGTTGGCATCACTGCTATGTTACACAATCAACATCACATCCTGTTAATCGTAGAACTACGCAAATTTGACACAACTATCTCTGGAATACAGGGGTCTGATGCAACGACACTAACATTAAAGGTGAGAATGCTTTTATATATAATATTTTTTTAGAGTATACAAAAATGAAAAAATTGTCATAAATCTCATTTTATTCTTAATAATATACAAAGTGGTTTGCTTATTCATATATATATATATATATCTATTTATTACAAATTATAATATTTTTTAAAAGTAAAAATTAAAGGCAGTAAAATAACATTAAAACTTCACATTTTCCATATACTGGTAATTATATATTTTAGGTGTTAATTACTTTAAAATTCAATTTTTTTTAGAAAATTTCATTTTCTGTCCCATTAATGATCAGCAGCTGCATCATATACAAACTGCTCTCAATGAAAGTCATCTACATCTCCTCTGCTTTTCAATTTTCTACAAATGAACATCATTATTTTCATGTTAGCATTTGATTTCTTTTCATCTTGCCGTTTTAATGTAGTAAATTAGAGGCCGCTTCAGAAGTAAGGAATGATTCTTAGTATTGATGTATAATTCAGTAAATAACTCCGCGCTGTTGGCGATGATGTATAAATCAGGTATATTTACTATGGATTTATTGAAGACGGGAAGACCCAGTCTCTCGGATAATGAACAGCGCTGAATCTCCTTGCGCTACATAATGAGCGGTCATTTGGAAGGCCGGGATGTGTGAAAGACTCTCACAGCAATGCCAGGCTTAAATCAGATATTTAGTCAATATTTAGGCTCATTTAATTATCTCGGACAGATTTGGCTCCAGAACATGTATCGACTAAAACTTACACATTTCACAAAGATCAAATGCTGTCTACCCAAGTAAATGTTACAAGAGCACTTAATATTTTCCATGTGGAACATTGAGTTTACCGGGTAAAATAAAGTCCTACATAAAATTGTTACTTTCAAGCTCATTTCAGCCTTAACTGTCAGTTTTTGAATTTGATATCAGTTCTGTAAATCAAAATTGCAAGATATAAATCATGAAATGCAGGAAAGTGCAATCCCCTCCCCCCATTCTACACACTAACAGTTGATTTTTTCATCTCTAAATAAACACTAATTAAGTTTTAAAATTGCTTTCTCAAATTGAACTAGAATGTGCTCATTCATGTTTTACAAGCATGCTTATAATTAGTATTTGGTGTCCTCTATGGCAAGGAAATGAAATTCTTCATGCATTAGTTGGGCCTCTTTCCCATTCAGGAAATATTTGGAGAATTATTAAATTAATTGTAAAGCTAGCTCTATGTGATAATGTCCATAGTCCTTTAATTTTTGTTTCTTCTTCTTCTCTTTCATTATAAAATCTCTTATAATGGTAGACATAATTTAATTTTGCAGAAATGTACATAAAGAATCCCCAATCACTCCTAATCTTAGAGTGAGCACACAGATGCTTCAGCCTTGTGAGGATCCAAAGAAAGATAACTATGATCACACCAAAAATCACTCAGGAAAGACAACTCCTCCACACCTTAATCAAAAAAGTAAAGGGAGAAAAAACATAACCAAAATTTAATGACTTTTCAATGAGACGTTGCAGTTATTGCCAATATAGGACACATTGGTAAAATTATTTTTAAGGCAATGTCTGTTAATAATTAAAACACAATCATAATTTAACAGTTAAAGCTTATTTCAGTTCACCTTGCTTTAAATAGAGGTCAATGTTAACGGAAATGTAAGCATGTTTTACGCCTGACTGAACACATCATGACAATTGTCGACACCTATATCTTCCTGCCCAAGGGTATTTTTCTTAGATAAAGTCATTCTTTAAGCCAAAAATTTCATCTGCAAATTCAAATATATTCAGTAATACTCTTCATTAACATTTGACAGAGATTGGTATCTATCTCCTTAAAATAAGCATTTTTCTCTTCCCCTAATGCAGATCATACCTTTGACCATTGTTGAAAAAAGTTTCCAAACAGGTAAAGAATTGTTATTAGCAAACCTACTTTTAAGTTATTCCATTAATCAAATACGACAAGATATATTTAGAACACCTTGTCTAATTTTGTGTGGAACTTCATGACCCTCCAATCTTTTGGAAAAATGTAACGACTTCAGACATTGTATAATGAAGAGGTACATAGCAATCAAACATTATTTAAAGTCAAAATTCATTCACCAAAAATTATTATCAATTTTAAATATCCCTTTAACTTTTAAAAGCAAGACTTACAAAATGTTTGAGCACGTGGTCGTTTTTCGCTACGATTTTCCAAAGCATCCTTTTCATCCTGCTCTGCCTGATCCTTCAAATTGTTTGCAGCGTCAACAGAACTTTCTTCCATGTCGCGGACTTCAGTAACAGGTTCCAAATCGGTCATAGGGCGCATTTCAATCTGGGCCTCGAATTCAAAGAGGTCAGTGACCACTCTCAGACAGTGAGAAGCCAAAGACGTGACACTGAGAATGGTGGTGGTGTGGTGCAGGGGGGGCTAACTCAGAATTCTGGGAGGTCCACTCAAAAACTATTTCAGCAATGGCTGAAGATGTACAGAAGAATTTCTTAGCTTTTTTCGTCTGTCCAAAAAGTTTATTAAATGGAAAAAACAAAATTCTTAAATTTGGGAGAAGAAAAATTGTCGGAATCCAGATAGCTTCTAGATAGGCTTCAGTGTTCTAAATCACAAAACCTACCTCCCAGCAAAGAGAAGAAAATTGAAAGACACCTTGAAATTGTCATCAGAGGTGACAAGCCACGAGATACCGTAAATATCCCTAAAAATAACTTTTCAATTTCTAACACTTGAATTCACTGCTGGATGTGGTACTCCGGCCCTTTAATAACCCGCGTACAAAATCTGTCCCCCAGAAAAAAAAACTCAGAAGAAGTTGTCCCAGCAGAAACACAGGCTGGCTTCTAGTTCGTCTTCTCTGTGTCCTCTATGACAGGATCCCAGGGGGTGATAAATTAAAAATTCATATTAATTAGAAGGAAATGTTGACGTCAGCACAGCACTGGGTTCACCTGTTACTATATGACAGCCGTAAAATTGACAAACCTCTGCACTAGGAGTTGTAAAAGAAAGTTTGTTTAATAGCTTTTTCTTTCAATTACGGATTTTATTATTTCAGATTTTTTTTTTTAGAAAATTTGTCATTCACAGATAGAGATTAAGAGGTCCAGAAAAACATTCATAAATGAGAATGGAAAAGCTAGAAGAATCTGTAAGTAACTTTTTTTAGAAAATCTTCCATAAGATACAGCTTTTTAATAATAATATCAATAATTTTCTGCAATTAACTCAAGAAAAGAAAAAGGTTTGTAAATTTTTCTTTTCCTACTGAATTAATCATTCAGTATTGTTATTTTAACCTTGTATCTTTCTCCAAGCTTTACAGAACTGAGGCCATAAAGTTGATCAAGAATTCATTAAAACATTTTGCCACTTCAAGGCATATGTGACATTTAACAGGTTGGGGGGAAACGTAAATTCCGCTATAATAGTGGTATTACACTATTATAGTGAAATTACGCTATATTTCCCGTCGTGGATACCCTCAATTTCACCCGATACCATGCAAGGCGTTTGAACCGCACGTCATGGTGGGTATTACAATGAACAAAAACTATAATGCTTGCATGTTTTGAATTTTAATAAATTTTCTACCGTTGCGTTTGAAAATGCAAGCACTCTTTTTTTAACGGAAGTTGCATTTTTAACATAGCAACCGATGATTGCAGGGATATATAAGCCTGTTTGAATCTCACTTATTGCTCATTAATGTGCACAAATTAATATTTGTTACAATTGTCAACTTAAACTGGAAAGGGTTTATTGAATTAAACAAGAAAAAGATTATTTCTGTCTTCATGGTTACGGGTATGGAGGTCCGTTATGGTAAACGGAAAGACCCATTATAGCAAACATGAAAAAAGAGTGTATTGATAAACTCGATATCTTTTCTCTTAACAAAATCAATTTATAATAAATTATCCAAAAATTACATATAAACGATCCCAGAAAATATATCTAATTTTCAATATCGGCTGGTTAATTGTTTGTTTCAGAAAAAAAAGACTCAATTTATTTCGGTGTCGGTAATATTTAACAAGAGTGTCTGTGACCTTATTTTAACACATGTTCAAATAATTATAATTCAAAAATCTTTTAACTCTGCACAAATGTATCTTATTTAACATTTTATGGTTATGCATAAATCATGCATTATTATATTCATATGAAATGAAAGTATATAGCAAAAAATAACACTAAAAGTATTAATTTTTCAGATTTTTAGATTTATGCCATTGTATTATTGTTAAAACTACAAGGAAACTTCAAATAACAGATCATCACTGCTCAACATAAGAAGTGTCTAAAATATCTTCGACTCAATTTATATTTTCCATAATTAAAAATTGATGTAAAAAATCAAATTAGCCGCAAACAATTTAGCATTTGAAAAAGTACTTTCACAATTCTGAAAGCATATCCATGCAATGGAAGAGCAAGATATTCAAAGCTAAAGTAGAATCTTGAAAAGCGTATATTTTCATTTACAATCAATTCTTTTATCATAGACTTCATAGGCGTCAGAGCCGGAGGGTGCTATGGGCGCCTAGCCCCCCCCCCCCCAATTACTGTCTCCAACATATTTCTCTCTTTCCTAACATTAGTTTTTCCTAACTCTTTCCACTACTTATGTTTCCCACGTCTTCCCAACATGGATGTTTTCCTTCTCTTTCAATTCTTCTAATTGGTTTATCTTTTTTGTTGGTTTACCCCCCACCCCCTACTTTCAATTAGCCACCCTTTCAATTTGCTTCAGACTCCTATGGACTTTATTACATCGATGAATATATATCTGATGAGCAAATGCATTAAAATATGTATATCCGTACTTATTTAAAAAAAATATTTGTATTGCTTTGAAGACAGTCTGAAATAAAAATGACCGAACCACGTGCACCCTGGATCTTGATCTTGCACGTGATAATTCCTATGTTTTCTGCAAAATAGGCTTTGCTGCAAGGCACTGTGCAAAATATGGAAACAAAATTTTTCTTGTATCATTGGCAGCATTCGCAGCTATAACATATTCAAAACAATTTTTACGAGTTGAAGAGTTTTTTATTTTTTTATTAACCATGCACTTTATGCACCACGTCATTATGATGCGACCGGAAAATCAAAATTTCCTTTTTATATATATGTATTACCTTTTGTAAACTCTTTTTACGAGTATGTAGTCAAAAATTAGTAAATTAGAAATGACAATGAAATTGAAACATTATAACAATAATATTCTAAATTTTACTGATGATTTTCTACTTGTTATCAATGAAGAATTATCATACTGAACTTTTACAAAAATAACTTCTCATTTCCTATGTTCACTATATAACAACCATGTACAAAAAAATCGGCTGCAGCAGCGGTCGATAATAATGGGTCCTTCCGTTTACCATAACAGGCCTCCATACCCGTAACCATGCAGACAGAAATAATCTTTTTCTTGTTTAATTCAATAAACCCTTTCCAGTTTAAGTTGAAAATTGTAACAAACATTAATTTGTGCACATTAATGAGCAATAAGTGAGATTCAAACAGGCTTATATATCCCCGCAATCATCGGTTGCTATGTTAAAAATGCAACTTCCGTTAAAAAAAGAGTGCTCGCATTTTCAAACGCAACGGTAGAAAATTTATTAAAATTCAAAACATGCAAGCATTATAGTTTTTGTTCATTGTAATACCCACCATGACGTGCGGTTCAAACGCCTTGCATGGTATCGGGTGAAATTGAGGGTATCCACGACGGGAAATATAGCGTAATTTCACTATAATAGTGAAATACCACTATTATAGCGGAATTTACGTTTCCCCCCAACCTGTTTAACCATCAAATTAGTCATGCCTTTCTTAATTCAGTAAAATTAGACGACACACTCTGCTCCAATTGTTATCTCCCCTTATATGGTACAGTACCCATTACGCTCTGAATGGTCTCCTTGTCCATTCCTTCTATAGGAATTTTGCACTTTGACAAAAGGAAGGAAGTTTATACTGCTTTGAATCATTGGATTCAGTGAGAACACTTCATTTAAACAGTATTCATCCAACACTCATTCCTCAGAACTGATTTGATAATAAAGGAACTGAACTCATATACTGAATTGCCATGTTCTTTTTTAAGTTCCTTTCAGAGTTTGTATATAGTTTATATTCTTGAATTTCTTCACGGGTTTCACCAGTATATACAATGTACCTACAATTTATATAATCCCCACCACCTATAAGTTTGTCAATGAATCAATTTTTAAAATATTCTGTCGATGCAGTAGTTTACAGTTTACCACTTACTAAAAAGAACACTTGCTACCCTTCACCCCTTCTCTCAATATGTTAAAGAGGGGGGGGGGGTACATAAGCTGGAGCT
>PRKT01000161.1:874927-887869 GCA_003671525.1 Saccostrea glomerata | reverse complement strand
GACCGTGTGTGAAGTTTATTTGATGGGCCTGGGAGGGGGATGGGGAGGAGGGGGGATGTAGACTTACGTGAGCTGTAGCTGTCTGTGGATGACTGTGATATTGACCGTGTGTGAAGTTTATTTGATGGGCCTGGGAGGGGGATGGGGAGGAGGGGGGATGTAGACTTACGTGAGCTGTAGCTGTCTGTGGATGACTGTGATATTGACCGTGTGTGAAGTTTATTTGATGGGCCTGGGAGGGGGATGGGGAGGAGGGGGGATGTAGACTTACGTGAGCTGTAGCTGTCTGTGGATGACTGTGATATTGACCGTGTGTGAAGTTTATTTGATGGGCCTGGGAGGGGGATGGGGATGGGGAGGGGGATGTAGACTTACGTGAGCTGTAGCTGTCTGTGGATGACTGTGATATTGACCGTGTGTGAAGTTTATTCCGACCTGGATTGAGGTTGAACTTTATTTCCTACAATTCAAAATACCAAAAGCTGTAAAATCGTTAAAGGACTTTTTTTTTACATAATATTTTGTAAACAATAGATCATAAATGAAAATGGATAGCTCTGCACAGAGTGCACTTTGTTATGTTTATGTTAACCATGCAAGCAGCTGAGCAAACATGCACAATCAAGAGTTCAAATAAATGGTACTATGTAATAAAAATAATCTTATAAGAAATAATTGCAAAAGTAATATATGGTAAATGATATTCAAAAAAGAATATAAAATATAAATTAATTCCATGTACAACTATTCTAAAGTCTAGCAATATATACATGTATAATAATACTAAAAAAGAATTTATGATGTTTAAAAATATCAAATTGCTTTGCATATTTGAGCTTATAAAATCATAAATCTGCCATTTAGAAATAGAGGTTTGTTAACAGATACACATGCAAGCTAGCATTCAACTTTCTTCACTTGCTGATTTTATGGCCATAGCAAAAATTCTTAGACACCTTAATAAAGGTACAGACACCAAACTTGTCCTTCTCAGCACTCCTGACACTGATCAAATACATGTATAAGGATCCACGTCATCATTAAGTTTCTAAGGAAGGAAAGGGGAGGGACAGTACCCCTTTCCAAAACCTTTATTATTATTTTTTTTTTCATGTAAGTGGGTCCAGTTTTGTTGGGTTTTTAAATTTTACAAAATCTATTTCTAGAGGTAATTATTTTGACAGAGGAATGATGAATTCATATACTTTTTTTAATGGATGTAATTGCACCTAATTCCTCAACCCTGGCACACACCCCCCCCCCCTTTCCAATGGCCTTGAATATACCTCTTCTTATTGAAACTCCATCCTTCAACTTGACTTTCTGCATATAAGCACCAACCTTGCTTGTTGTCCCCCTGCTTTTGCGAAAGCGAGGCTAGGGAACAATTAATCTCATTCGTCTGTCCATTAGTCAGCAAGTCTGTCTGTCCGTCACAAAAACATTAACCTTATAAATTTTGAACGAGAAGAGATAAGACTTTCATATTTCACATGTCCATTACCTGTGACAAGACCCTTCTTAATAAAATTATGTTTTTTTCAAGCTGTGACCTTGACCTTGAACTTTGATCTATTTTTTAAAAAGCTATCTTTCCTTGTAACTTCTAAAAGGGAAGAAATATGGCTTTCATATTTGACATGTTCAATGCCTGTAACAAGATGTTTTGAGTATGTTTAAATATTTTTACCCCTTGACCTTGACCTTCATGTTTGACATAATTTTCAAAAAGTTTTAAATTTGGTGATTACTTTTGCATGACATATGATAGGGCATATATATTTCACTCAAATTGCATAATTATAATGATATCCCTGCTTGTTGCTTGTAAATTTTAGCCTGAAGTATATGCACAGTACACTAGGGCTGACACAATTAAGAAATCTTGGTACCTATGTAATCAATGTTACATAATTTCAATTCAATTTCAATCCTAACCCTAACCCTGACCCAAAACATTACATGCATTAATGCAACACAATTTACTCTGGAATTACATTCCTTTTTCCTGTAGTCTGTTCCCTATCAAAATGATCAATGTAACCAATTTCTTCCTAAAAATGATACTCTAGATGTTTCGGATAAATATAAGTCCATAAAAAATTAAAATCAAGTTTAACATGCCTTGCATCATTGTGAGCTCTTATTTCGTGTAAGTATTCTTTTAAAAAACTGCATTGGTACATAAAACTCAGTTACTATATATCTAGCCAGGATGTACTAAACATTGACCAATTAAATACATGTATCTCCAACCTTTTGTAGGTAAAACTCATTATTACATGTAACTATTATCTAGCAAATTACTAAACATTGACCAATTCAGAATCTTTTCTTGTACAAATTTCTAGGTAAAACTCAGTTACTGTTATCTAGCTGAGCACTAGACAATGACCAATTAATCTTCTTTTGTACAATTGTAGGTAAAACATGTTAACTATTATCTAGTAAATAAACTGACCGAGACATCCTTTTCTTCTATAGCAGCCGAGGGCCGGCGAGCTCGACTCAGCAAGGGGAGGTGAGTCGTCATCAAGCTAAGGTCAAATCTCAGGTAGAGAGGAAACACCGAAAAAACAATATCCTAGTCCCCCTGATGGACGATTTTCTGCTGAGTCTGTCAAGAGCCCCTACAGTATGGCTGTCAGATGTAAGTGACACAAGCGTTTTTCTTTCTACTGATAATTAATATTTCTACACGCTGTCAAACGAAGCCTTATAATACTGCCAGCATGTCACAAACACACACACACATTGAACTCCAAACCCTCCTCTGATAAATGTACCGCATACAAAAGAAAAAAAAATTCTCCTGTGCTGATAAATGTTGTATAGGCAACGAACCTCGAAGTAAGGTTCCAAAGATAAAATTTGCCTTCAGGGGACTTACTGCACAGTCCTAATGGGACACAATAATTTGGACAATTAATTTATGTTGAAAATTTGTTGTTGTTCAATTGTGCAGGATTTGTAATCCCTTGCATATTCCAACACAGGTAATAAGGACTCTTGTTTTTAATGTTCACATTTCTTCATTCTAATTTCAATACATTTTACTTCCATTTTCTCTGATGTCCAAGACTGTAGTAACCAAAGTTAACATGGTTAAATATTGTTTCTTCAACTCTAAAAATGGGGACTTTGAGTCACATTATTTTAAAGTTTAAACTTTGAGTCAGTCCAAATATTTTAATACTACCACTGCTTCTTATTGATTATATTGTTTGTTTTTATTATTTTAATTGTATATGCCCCCTGAGGGCCCTTGATTGATGAATAAATAAATAATTAAGAAAAATATATATTGAAGGCCCCTCCCCCCCCCCCCCCCCCTTGAAGGCCCCCCCCCCCCCCCCCCCCCCTCTCCATTCCGTTATTGAATGTAAGTATAACTTACATGTATTACAATATTCACAGATGATGAGAACTACAAAACAAAGTGGATAGACCAGCCTTGATGCATCTGACAACACGTCATAATCAGGCTCAGTAGAATTTGAACATTCAAGTCAGTAGGTAAGTATGACTAAGTAAATAAATAGTAGATGTCCGTAAAAATGATCATACGAGTTACTAGTAAGCAAAAGGTTGTGATAAACATATGCGGCGGTCAGCCAGGTTCGATCGCTGGTGGCCAGATATCTCAGTTAGTACAGCACCTGACTGAAGTTTCAGGGGGCCCGGGTTCGAATCCCCGTCTGGTCCGCTGCATTTTCTCCTCTCCCATTACACATAAAAGTACATCTTCTTTTCCATATCACATCCTGTATCAGCCCTTAACCAATGTTTAGCCCTTGGAACTTCGGCCCTCTCGCTTACATTGGTGTCTGGAAAAGGGTATCTTGTATTATTCTCTATTACTTTACATACTGGTTTACATGTGATTTTCTCACAAGTTTTCCAGTGTTGGAAGAAAATACTTTTTAAGTGAAATTAATATCTTAATTACCCTAGTAAAATAATCTGTTCCATTGTAAATGTGTAATATTGAAGTAAATTTATAATTTACAGAGATTTTCTGTATTTTATGACCCAGAAATGATCATACCAGGTACTTTATTTACACAACTAACAGGGGAAAAATTCATCACTTGATAACTTCTCTATTCATCCTTACAGAACAAGCAAGAGAGGAGAAACTACCAATTTAAGGATAATGTTGACATAAAACGGAGCCGGAACATCAGGTGACTATTGTGCCAGGCCATTTATAGGACCAGGTGACTTGTGAAATTTATGACCTTTCTCACTGTCCAGTGAGTAAAGACATGATCCCCAACATGAATTTGACAGTTGTCTAAATTATGTGTCATTCTGACCAAGTTGTGTCAACATGTTAACTTTATTGTCCAAGTACTGACCAGAATGACTCGTGTGTACTGATATCAACAAACCTCTTTCTCTCTCTCTCTCTCTCTCTCAAGTAGACTAGCACATTATAAAGTTATTTTAAAACTTAATAGTAATTTAATTCTATTCAATTCAATTATCGCATAAATGTAATATATTCATGATTTTACTTTGTAATGTCAAAATATATAATATCAATTGAAGCATGAAGCTCATATTCTATACTCAGTGTAATACAGCACTAATCACACTGTACAAGCATTGCAGATCAGGGATGCAAGCAAAGAAAGGTAATCCTAGTATAAGAACAAAGGGAGAATGCTTTTAGTTGGTCAAAGTTTATCAAATACTACTTTGAAGCTCATTTTAAAGCTTTAAGTAAAGCCAATGTACCGTATGAGTGAAATTTTAGCGAGACGCAAATCTAGCGATTTGTCCTTAAAAACTGGTAATCTATTTTTAGCACGATGTTATTTTAGCGATTTTTTAAAAATGCACATTAAAGAAGCTATTACATTTAAAACACAATTACAATAAAACTCGGTTATAGCGAAGTCTTGGGGACCTGTGAATTTAATTCGCTATATCCGTAATTCGTTATATCCCTATAATGAATTCGTTAAACTATATATAGCGAATTCGCAATATGCATGTTTTCCTTTAAGTGTTACTATCAAATATGTTAGGGAAGCAAATATTACAAAATATACCTTTGATAACTAAGGTTTTATTATGAATAGAATTTTATATACAAATGCTGAAAGAAAATAAAGTCAGTTCAATTTATCAAGTTTTGATATCTTTGAAAGTTCGTTATAAAAGATGTAAAATTCATTATATTTAACCTAAATGGGACTCAAAATTAGTTCGTTTTATCCGTAAATTCGTTATATCAGAGTTCGTTATAACCGTAAAATTTTACAAAGATTTGTTAAGAAATTTGCCGGGGACCCAGAAAAACTTCGTTATATCCGTGAATTCGCTATATCAGTGTTCGTACTAAACGTGTTTTACTGTAATTATTAGCGATATCGGCACCCTCGCTAATAATGCAAAAATTTAATCCTTGCTAAAAATTCTACTTATACGGTATTAGAAAACTCTTGTTTATATGTAATTATGTGTATCATGTAACAAACTGCATTTTTTTTGAGTAGCAGATTTTAATGAAAGCTCTAGCAAAAAATAACTTAAGTCAACATAACAAGAGGCCCAGGGGCCACATCGCTCACCTGAGTAAAAGACCTTTACTTGCAAGAATTATGCATGTAGATGTTAGAGTATGGACTTCCTCTTTCTATTCATTTACTGTAATTGGGCTTGATCTAAGCATAAAATTGCTAAGAATGGTTTTCTTTTCAAACAGTGCTTAATGCCTATCTCATTAACAATTTAGTCATAAAGAGGTCATGCAATCTCAGTATTTCTGCAGAATATAGCACTTGAACTATCAACTCTGAAGTGTAATATGCTTTTATTGAACAAAAACATATCTTTCCTTTTAGGGGGTGTAACATTAGTTATGATACTTATAATAAAAACAGAAAATGTGAATAAGATTTAACATTTATTTCTTTACAAAACTGAACAAATTTGTTGAAAATTATCTGACAACATTAGTAGATAATATAATAAAAACTAAAAAGCATTAATAAAAATCAACTATCTAAATTTTCTAAGACTTCAATATAAATGTATGCACAAAGTATCAAATATGCATTATATAGCAACAATTTTGTGACAGAAATGCAAAACTTCTTGACATTACATCTAAACATAGATGCTTTGTACACATATCAAACATTTGTTTAGAGGAAAGTTGAATACATCAAAGTCATTCATTTGAAAGATATGAAATACACTGTATATAAATTATTCATTTTTAAGTTCACTTAATAGTAAATCTTTCCTATAAATAACGAAAGCGAAAATTTGAAAGATTGCAACTGAAGTGAATAATTATATGATGATCAACAGACTCTGACTTTGAATATCAACTACTATATTAAAAGAATTTTTCATAAGTAACATTTAATTAGTCTAAGAGTACCTGCAGGAATCAGATTACCTATAAACTTGATGGTAATATTCCAAAATGGAATGATTAAGACTGTTTTTGCAATCAATAATTTTGAATTTAAAGACCAGTCATGAAAAATTATAGTGATCCACCTTTTCCTCTCTTTCATAAGAAAAATTGTAGTGTTATAAAGAGGTAGGTTTACCTCCCTTTACGGGCTGGCCATTGACCCCCTCTTTTCATACTTACCTGGGTGTAAGTGTTTAATATATATAGTCGATTCTCATTAGATTATAATATAATGGTGGTCACATATTAAATATCTCAATGCTGGAGAAAATAAAACATCAATTAATATGGAGTTAACTGAAATCAGCAATATACTAGTAACTTATAATGAGTTGTCAGTTTCTCTCTGATTATGCAGGTTACTTCCCTTTTCTACACAGGTAACATAAGCTAGTAAAAGTAAATGTTTAAAGCAATTTCTGAATGTTTTGAAATACAAAAATACAATAAACTTAACATTTTAAGTCAAAAAAATCAAAAAGATAAATAATCAAGTCAAAATATTTCAACACAAAGTTTGATATATTCCATGAACATTATTTAAAAACAAAATGAATCAAATGATATATATAAAATCTCTGAGCTGTGCTTTCAAAATGTATCAAATTCTAATTCAGCTACAAATCTAAATAAAATAAAAATAAATAAGTATGCTGGATGGTCGTCAGCATTAAACTAATTTCTGAGAGCTTTATAAAAAATCATAGATAATGGCTTATAAATATAGTATGTGAAGATTTGCAAGTATTTCATTTTCAGGTGCATCTATTGGTTAATTTGTTGACCACCCAGCCTGTTTTATAAAGCCTCAGCAATCGATATCTACAATACTGCATGAGGTTGATTATAAAGTAATTACATAAAGACTTGAATTATATGTATGATAAGAATATGACATGCACTGCAATTGTTATTACATTACAGTAGAGTACTAACATTAATAAACTTACAATATTTAATTCTATACAGCAATTTTTTCATGAACAGATGATATTTGGGGAATTTACTTCATTAAACTATAGAATACAGTATTAAACATATATCAAAGATACCAATTACTTGATGCAAGTGTAATATATATTTCTAGTACAACTCTAATCATTATATTTAGCAGAACTCATTAATTTCTTTAAATTTTGTAAACAATTCATGTAATCTTAAAATTTTCCTGTATATTCAAAATACCAAGTTCATGATATTCATGTATCATTAAAGAATCTAACAGTAAGGGTAAAACTATATAACTCACACATCAATACAGTATATACATAATTAAATAAATTAACACATAATACAATGATCATCATTTTTTTTGTCATGAATAATTGTCATTGATGGTACATGAATTTTCCTTAATATGCAACATACAAGTATTTTGTACATTTATTAATTGTCTGTTGAAAATTAATCCATAATAAAAAGTCATAATGAACGATTCCTGTTTAGTCCAATTGATTTGTAATCATTAATAAGGCAAATTATTTAGGCTATTCCATGCATGCATATAAAAATAGTATAAAGTATACATATGCCGAAAAACAAACAAAATTTTACATCAAGTAATTGATGCCTATAAGATACTGTATACAGGGAGATATTCCCCCCATTTTATTTTTCCCCTGCCATCCATCTTAGAGGTAAACAATGTTAAAACAGGGTAAATTAAAAGAACAGTGTGATTTCTTCAATAAAACTGTGACTGGGGAAAATTTAAAACGTTGCAAAATTGTGTGAAAGGGTAAAAATAACACAACCAGGGCGAATATAACCCTGTATACAGTAATCAATGTACCAAATGTCACTAAGTCGTAGGTCTATTTCAAAGTATCAGATCAAAATTGCTTTTAAAAATATTTTCATTTTTGGAATGTATACTTTTTGTTGGTTAATTGTGTGACTTTGCCTTACTTAAAGACAACATTCATTGAGGTGAGCTCTGTAATCTCTGATTACCTATGTTTACAATTCTGATTGGTTAGGTTTGACCAGTTTAAAAGTTAAAATATAAGTACGTGCTCTCAATCTCCCTACCCCGGGGTCATGATTTGAACAAACTTGAGTCTACACTACCCGAGAATGCTTCCACATGATTCATATTTTCAAGCACAGAAATCCTTTGGAAGATTTTTAAAAGACATGATAAATTTGGGCCCCGTTGTTAGCAGACTTATTTTTGCTTAATTTCGTATGAAGTAGAAATTATTCTGAGAAGAAGAAAATACTTGCTGTGGCCCTCAACTCGACATTTCGATGTATCGACGATGTATTATAAAGTAACAATGGACTATATTTTACTATTACTTCTATTCACGTGTTGACTCGATATATCCAAGTAATGAGCTTGAAATAAATAAGGTTACTATAAAGATATAGATTGACAGATCTGTTTTATATTTGGATATTTTACTAGAAAAGACGTTTTAGGTAAACTAACAATTTTGCCAAGCTTTATGATAAACGTGATGACTTCAACTCTTTAATCGTCATCTAATGATATTATGCCCTTGTGGCAGATTTTCATATAACTGTTTTAATTTATTTTTGATAAATGATTCTGGGCATACTCTTTGACTATAAGAACTCTCTTTTTATGAATATGAATACAATTGTACACTACGGACTTCTAGCTAATTCGGTAATATACTTTTTTCCGGTTAGTTATATTCTTAATTTGTTAAAAATCAACCATTTGAACATTTAATTTCATTATAAGAATGACAAACAGTATTTAAGCTTAAAAGTCCAGTAAAGAATACAAAATACAAGCGGAGCAAACACAGACCTAAAAAACAACAGAGGTGGGACCAGGTGCCATGAAGGACTGTTTCTTTTTTTAATGAATTGTCTTCCCACAAATTTACATTAAAATAGAAGATTTGGTGTTATGACTATTTCATACATGTATGTATATATTTTCTATTGACAAGTCGATGGCTCGTTTCAATACTCCCCCAGTGAGGAATGATCGGTCGAAAATCTGAAAAAATGTAGCGGTAATGAGTTGAAATTTTTGTCAATGTAGCGGTTATGTTGACCTCCTATATATAGATCCCAAGGTACTACTTCCTAATTTACTCTTCATTTATTTTTTATGTTATTTATTTAAAGGGGCTTGGACACAGTTTCAGCTCTACCGGGCTTGCTTCGGATGCTGAATCTGACCTACATTTTCAGGTTGAGTGAATAGGTTAAAGTTTTTGGTGTAAGTTTCATTTCCAAGTAACAATAAGCCCTATGTTGACCAAACTTGCATGGATGATACATCTAAGGATGCATACTACCGGGCTTGCTTCGGATGCTGAATCTGACCTACATTTTCAGGTTGAGCGAACAGGTTAAAGTTTTTGGTGCAGGTTTCATTTCCAAGTAACAATAAGCCCCATGTTGACCAAACTTGCATGGATGATACATCTAAGGATGCATACTACCGGGCTTGCTTCGGATGCTGAATCTGACCTACATTTTCCAGTTGAGCGAACAGGTTAATGTTTTTGGTGCAGGTTTCATTTGCAAGTAACTTTAAGCCCTATGTTGACCAAACTTGCATGGATGATACATCTAAGGATGCACACAGCCAGGCTTGCTTCGGATGCTGAATCTGACCTACATTTTCCGGTTGAGTGAATACTGAATAGTTAAAAGTTTTTGGTGCAGGTTTCATTTCCAAGGAACTATGAGTTCTTTAATGACCAATCTTGCATAGATGATACATCTAAGGATGCATACTTCCAGGCTTGCTTCGGATGCTGAATCTGACCTACTTTTTGTGGATGAGTGAAAATGTTAGTTTTGATGCATGTTTCATTTCCAATAAACTATGAGCCCTATAATGAGCAAACTTGCATGGATGATACATCTAAGGATGCACACTAATGGACTTGCTTCGGATGCTGAATTGGACATACATTTTTCAGATAATAGACAAGGTAAAAGTTATGGTTGCAGGTCTATTACCAAAAACTATAAGGCTTATATAACATTGTATAAACCAAACTTGCACAAATGCTGCATCAAGAGATGAAAACTCTCAAATTTGCTTCAGATGCTGGATTTTCATTACATTTTCATGAAGAAGAAGTAGTTTAAATTTTTTATGTAGGTCTATTTCAAAGTATCAGATCAAAATTGCTTTTAAAAATATTTTCATTTTTGGAATGTATACTTTTTGTTGGTTAATTGTGTGACTTTGCCTTACTTAAAGACAACATTCATTGAGGTGAGCTCTGTAATCTCTGATTACCTATGTTTACAATTCTGATTGGTTAGGTTTGACCAGTTTAAAAGTTAAAATATAAGTACGTGCTCTCAATCTCCCTACCCCGGGGTCATGATTTGAACAAACTTGAGTCTACACTACCCGAGAATGCTTCCACATGATCCATATTTTCAAGCACAGAAATCCTTTGGAAGATTTTTAAAAGACATGATAAATTTGGGCCCCGTTGTTAGCAGACTTATTTTTGCTTAATTTCGTATGAAGTAGAAATTATTCTGAGAAGAAGAAAATACTTGCTGTGGCCCTCAACTCGACATTTCGATGTATCGACGATGTGTTATTATAAAGTAACAATGGACTATAGTTTACTATTACTTCTATTCACGTGTTGACTCGATATATCCAAATAATGAGCTTGAAATAAATAAGGTTACTATAAAGATATAGATTGACAGATCTGTTTTATATTTGGATATTTTACTAGAAAAGACGTTTTAGGTAAACTAACAATTTTGCCAAGCTTTATGATAAACGTGATGACTTCAACTCTTTAATCGTCATCTAATGATATTATGCCCTTGTGGCAGATTTTCATATAACTGTTTTAATTTATTTTTGATAAATGATTCTGGGCATACTCTTTAACTATAAGAACTCTCTTTTTATGAATATGAATACAATTGTACACTACGGACTTCTAGCTAATTCGGTAATATACTTTTTTCCGGTTAGTTATATTCTTAATTTGTTAAAAATCAACCATTTGAACATTTAATTTCATTATAAGAATGACAAACAGTATTTAAGCTTAAAAGTCCAGTAAAGAATACAAAATACAAGCGGAGCAAACACAGACCTAAAAAACAACAGAGGTGGGACCAGGTGCCATGAAGGACTGTTTCTTTTTTTAATGAATTGTCTTCCCACAAATTTACATTAAAATAGAAGATTTGGTGTTATGACTATTTCATACATGTATGTATATATTTTCTATTGACAAGTCGATGGCTCGTTTCAATACTCCCCCAGTGAGGAATGATCGGTCGAAAATCTGAAAAAATGTAGCGGTAATGAGTTGAAATTTTTGTCAATGTAGCGGTTATGTTGACCTCCTATATATAGATCCCAAGGTACTACTTCCTAATTTACTCTTCATTTATTTTTTATGTTATTTATTTAAAGGGGCTTGGACACAGTTTCAGCTAAAATTTCAAAATTTATTTTTTAATTTTTACAAATATTTAACTAGGGCTTTCTAATGATCATCAAAAATTTAAACATCAGTTGTCGAGATACAAGACAGACTTAGAGCTCCAAACCTTTGTTATGTAAACAAGGTACGTGTCATGTTTTTTTTTTTGTTTTTTTTATACATAGGTTAATATTTCCATTTCTACTATTTTATCTCTGTGATAACTCTTTGAAAGTTACAGGAGTTGATTTCTTGATAGTTCTACCGGAATGTAAACTAGGCAGGTCGATACGTAAGGGGCTAAGGAGGCCTGTTATGCATGCAAATCACGTGCGCATCTGTCTCGGTGTCTGACGCTTATAGGACTGAGACAAAATATACATGTACATCTCGTGCGGTTGCCTTTGTGTTTGACGTTAGTTGGCGAGGACTATTGAAATCGGCATGGGAGTCATCGTGTAATTTAAATCTATGTCTACATTTTTAAAGTCTAAATCTACAATTTTATTTCACAATGAAATGGAAATATAAGGAATCACTGTCTAGTTAGTATAGTATATGCTAGGGACATATGTTCATTCAAAATAGATAATTTAAATAAAAAAGTGCGATTCGACAGTTTCTGTTGATTTGCTAAATTTCATTTTATTATTTTCAATATGTAAACAAAAACAAGGCACGAGCCTTGTTTACATTTTGAAGAACTTTAGGTTCTGTATCTCGTTTGTTAATCAACAAATGAGGTTCAAATTTTTGTTAATCATTAGATGAGGACTTAGGTAGGAATTGTAAACATAAAATTTGGTTTAAAAAATTCAGTTGAAACTGTGTCCATGCCTCTTTAAGTTCTTTCGATCTTTATTCATTCATTCATTCGTCTTCAGTTAGACCTCTATAGTTTTATTGGGAAAACGTTTTCAACAGTTTTCGAGATATTCGATCTTTTACATTTCAGAGGGTTTCCTTCAAGGGATAAGATTGTAAGAGAATAGTGAGAGTTTTTTTTTTTGAAAAAATAAAAATAGATATGTTGGAACCAGGTGAGCTCAAGTGACTCGTACAAAGGCCAAGAAAGATAACTCGAAATACTGCAAA
>PRKT01000161.1:798272-856212 GCA_003671525.1 Saccostrea glomerata | reverse complement strand
GGGGGGGGGGGGGGGGGGGGGGGCACAGATTATCTGAATTACCCCTGGTAGCTTCTTCAGTTTAGCCCTCAAATTTTATTCATATGTTTGAATGATATTTTAAAGATGATGTGCCTAGTGATTGATGATGTTACATATAATCCGGAAAACTAAGGACTATGTAGTATCATAGATGAACATGGTTAAATCATTAGAAACCAATTCCTCGCTTCACTGAAAAGAAAATAGGTTTAAAATATTTACTGTGTTTATGCTCAATAGTTATAGGAACTTGAATGCGAGAAAACTGATTTTCAGGTGTAACGATCCCCTCATAAAACATGAGTCATAGAAGAAGAAAAAATATTGTGGATGGAATGTACTAGCAAGTTAAATGCAAGTTTTTTGCACTTCATTTGCAATATGGTGTTTTTTAATTGTACAAGTGTGTCTGAAATAACACTGGTATTGAATTCTGAGAAAGAAACCCTTCATTATAATTTTTTTTAAAACCATCAAATATGATATTATAAATAAATAAATAATCTTCAATGATATTAAATGGAAATGGACCTCGTTTTACTGAAATTATCATGATAATCAGGGTATACATACAATTTTCAAATTATTTTGTCAATATCAAAAAATGAATTTTATCTTACAACAAATTCTTGATTTAATTCACAGAATTTTTTTCTTGAATATTTAATCTATAATTCAGAAAACAGAAAAAAGTAAACTTTTGTTTTTGGTTTGCAAAAAATTCTTCTTAAAAATGATAAAAAGGGAGAATGTAGAGAATTTCTTATGATTAAGGAAATACAAAGAGTAAAACACCAAAATAAATTTTAATTTGAAAGCAAAATTTTGTTAATGTTTTCACCTCTGATCTAGAAGTCCTTTAATGATGCATAAAAACCGAGAGTTGGCACGGCAGACACCAGCTGCTAGTGGGGCAGGTGATACAGTTAGGGTACGCAAACATTGCATGTTTTCTGTTGATGAAGGCTCACATTAAGACCATTCTCACTTTATGATAGGCTTTGAAACAGAGCATCAGAAATAAACTTATCAGACGTAATTCCTTTTCAATGTGCTTAAAGGAGAAAGAAACAGTTGGTACAGGCCTCTGATCTCCTCTGACATATTCATGTATGCAATTTCTTCATTACCATGACAACCTGAATTTTCTGTTGGTGTATAGATTTAAGGGGAGGCATAAATATACATTATATATCTCAAGACAAGGAAAGTTTTACCATAAAATTCATATTTTATGGAAGTGTTTTCCCAGCAGTGTTCTATGTCTCTATAAATATTTCATTGGCTTACAGATATTTTGCACATGTCTAAGATTAGTACATGTAATATGTCATGGTGCTTAGGGAATGCTTCAAAATGTTTCCTAGATCCAGGACATTTACTGTAAATTTTGGTATTATATTTGTATAACAAAAATCAAGAGCAAAAATATTACAAGTTGGAGTGTTAATTTCCAATTTGAAAAATTTAACTGAAAAAAGTTTTCATATAATTGCATATTTAGCGTTACCCCCAATATAAGTTTTCACTTTTACAGTACAGAATTACTCGGCTTATTTGGACATTTTTTAAACTCTACTTCTCCCTTGTTCTTTGTTGATACATCAGGGAAGTCTCTGATATGCCTCTGGTATTCATTTGTTTTTGTTTTTTGTGCAGATGTGTCATTGTCTTGCTTAATCAGCTAAAATGCTGTTCTATTTTTTTAAAAATTAGGCCAGACAGAGGAAATGAAGAAATTATAAATCTTTCATAGCTTACATCATATATATATATATTTTTTTTTACATGTAATCTTTAATTGTGCGCAATGAATGCGGAGTTCTTGGAAGTTCCTTATTGCCAGCTGGTAATACAGCAGTAATGCAATCATCATAAAAACATCATGTTGCATATGATTCCATCAGAATCTTGACTTCTTTAATAAAATTGTTTACCGCAAAGTAATGTCAGCTGGACTTGAGAGATTTATATATCTTATTTGGGGGGAATATTTTTACATCATCTGCTGGTGAATATCAATTTGAAACCATATTCACCACTAAGAGTCCTGCATTGTTTTGTTAAATCAAAGATATATACCTGTATAGGCCAAAATTAAATATCTTTGTAGCAAATCACACCTCCATTTTTTAGGATTTTTCTTGTCTTAGTTTTGGGTCCAGTTATGAGATCCAGTCCTATTTATAAAAATCTGCTACAGTTTCAAGTAACCAATAAGAAAGAATTCTAGTCTAATATTGGATGCATCAGAATTTCCAATTTTCTAGACCCTGAGCTGGACTAATTTTGGAAAAAGTCAGGAAAATCATTCTTAGTCTCTAGAGCTATTTTAGTCAATATAATATTCAGTCTGTGATTTTCTTTGACCCCAAATTGAAGCCAAATAGAGGGGGATTCCTTAAAATGTGGTCATTTTTTCCCGAAATTTTCTACTTTTTCAATTATGATCGAATTTCAAAGTAAAATCTGGAATGGATGAAAAATGCAGCTTTTTAAAAAAGGACTCAAACACTGAGATAAACTACATATATTGAAAATATGAGACTAGTACAGTAAAACACGGTTATAGCGAAGTCCTGGGGACCTGTTAATTTAATTCGCTATATCCGTAATTCGTTATATCCGTATAACGAATTCGTATAACCATATATAGCGAATTCGCAATATGCATGTCTTCCTTCAAGTGTTACTATCAAATATGTTAGGGAAGCAAATATTACAAAACATACCTTCGATAAATAAGGTTTTATTATGAATTGAATTTTATATACAAATGCTGAGAGAAAATAAAGTCAGTTTAATTATTCAAAATTTGAAATCTTTGAAAGTTCGTTATAAAAGATGTAAAATTCATTATATTTAACCTCAACGGGACTCCAAATCAGTTCGCTATATCCGTAAATTCGTTATATCAGAATTCGTTATAACCGTAAAATTTTACAAAGATTTGTTAAGAATTTTGCAGGGGACCCAGAAACACTTCGTTATATCCGTGAATTCGCTATATCCGTGTTCGTACTAAACGTGTTTTACTGTATATGGTTTTTGGTAACATCTAATCATATCTCGTTAATCTTTACAGGTATCTGACCCCTACTGCTCCAAGGTTCCAGGAGGCTTTGCTTCCATCGAAGGTGTCCAGCCAATTCTAAGAGGAGGCATTGTACGACTGAAGAACGTTTACCTGTCGTCTATAGCTGTCATTGGTCAGAAGTCCTACACCGCCCTCATTGTCAGCTCAGGCGATGGATTATTACGCAAAGTAAGCAGTGTAGTGTGGCCCACTCACTGGGCCAACATCATTTGTCACAGGATTTGCATATGCTGAATTGCATCTGTCTTGCAATCAGTGTAAATCAAATGAACTCTGCTAAATTAAAAATCCTAATCTGCCATAAAATTATCAATGAAATCTGGATAGGACCTTGCAGTTCACTATTGCACTATGTAGCATTGACAATGGGTGATGGCTCATCACTGCTGTAACAATGGTATACAAGCACATTGAAGGGATGGTGCTACAGTGATGACATTAGGATGATGAAGCAATATTCATCTCCGCTTCATCATGCTATTGCACTATCATCATGGCATCATTGTAATCAAATTATTGCATCATCGCACTTTTGACCCAAACCTCGATGGTGCGTTGATACCATAGTGAATTACATGGCCTTATCTGGATTCCATAATTATCACTTGGTGAGCAAGCAAATTTTATACCAATTTCAACACTGATCAATTTGATGGTGAAGTTATTCCTTGTCCTCTTTTGAGTTTATGTTCCTGACAGAAACTTTTAAAATAGATAACTTAAATCTTAAAATTCAGTAGTATTTCCTAGACTTTTGTCTGTTGGTCTGTCATCTATCTGCTCTTACAAGATCAGTAGATCAATTAAAGAGGTCACCGTAAAGATGAAGTTAGAGAAACACTAATGTTCTTTCCTTTGGTTTATGAATATTTTCCCTCTGTTTTACAGTACATTATGTCTGGATCCAGTATTACTGAGGTGGACAAACTGTACATTCATGACATAAAGGAGGGCATGTCCATGCCTGTTAGCCCGGATAAGAAGTCAGTCTATGTAGTCACCAGAGACAAGGTAACTAGACATCAACAGCTGGCTAAATCCAAGTTGTTGTCACTTACTGTAAACATATTTATTTATTTATGTACGATATTTGGCGGAAATTGATATTTTAAAAAGTTAGTGTAAATTTATTACGTTTACATTATTTTACAAAACATGTTCTCATGAGTGAGTTGCTATCAATTTTCTTCATAATCTCTGGTTATTATACTTTAATAAATATTATAAAGATGTTCAACTTACAAAGTCTTTATTATAGGAGCAAGTGAGTTCTAAATTTTAATTGCAGTAATATGTTACTGATATCTTTTCTGAATTTGATAATGACACTGATACCTGTTTACGTTTAATCTTGCTATGACAGCTGGTTAAGGTGCGGATCTCTCACTGTGAACACAGAACCACCTGCCAGGAATGTGTCACGACCTTTGACCCTGTATGTGGGTGGTGCAACATGGACAACAGGTTTGAAGTAGACAATTTTGTAAATGGCTAAATTCATAATTAAAAGTTTAATTTTATTAATTCCCATCTGCCAGAAAATATTATAATTCTAATCATATTGTATTTGTCTACATACCTCAACTATGAATTTATCAAATTCCCTTGAAATTTCAAACTATAGTTTTAAGTATTAAGCAAGAAGAGTAAAATTCTAATATGAACATTTTATTCATCAGAATTTCCAATTTTATGAATCGAGGGCAAATTTTTGAAAAAGCGAGGAAAACCAATCTATATCACATCCTACAATCTTATTTGAAATAGAGAAAAATTGGTAGATATTTTAAAATAAATAATAAAAAAAATACTGTTCCTGTAAAAGAGATGCAAGTTAAAATGTTAAATGGGTGAATGGGTAAAGTCCCTTTTTTCTACAGATGCACAGAGAAGGAGGACTGTCGGAGTTCACTTATCGTACCTCCGTGGTTGTCATCAGCTAAACAGGAGAGCTGTGCCACAATGTCAGAAATTCAGCCCTCAATCCTCAATTACGAAAACATCAGTATTAACCAGCATCAACATCAAGTAAGGATTTCATGCCCTGTCAAAGCGTTGTCATCTACGCATATTCTCGTATCAATGCTTATATATGTTATCATTTGGCCATGTCTATCTTAAAGTAAATATTTTCATTGATAAACTATTAAGTTTTCTCATTAAATTTTTATGTCAGTGATGTGTAGATTTCCCAAAGCATCATCTTTTTGTTTAGGTCAGCTTTAAGCTTTCCGATGTCACTCTCACGAGTGGGAGGGGAAATCTGCAGTGTGCCTTTACTGCCATGTCAATCACCGCCCACACTCCTGCTTCATTGGATAATGATGTGATCACATGTCATTTGCCTAGCAACAAGTCTTTAGGGTTAAAACCAAGGGGTAAGGGTAAGTAAGAATTTTCAGCAATAACATTTAATTTAGTACATGTAAATTCATATATATCTTGAATTAACTTTCACAATCAAATCTCAGTTATGTTCAGTCATATTTTATGATTAATTTTTGTTTCATTTTTTTTCTTTTCACAGTTTTTAATTTGTGAGTATGAAAAGTGAGGGTCTGTTCAAGAGACTGTGCATTAGAGTGCTTGTAAAGTCCACATATAATAACAATACAATGAATTTGTTCTGTTCAAGAGACTGTGCATTAGAGTGCTTGTAAAGTCCACATATAATAACAATACAATGAATTTATTAAAGAATGCATTTGATATTATAATGCACATGTAATTTTATATGATAGTACCATTTTTTCCAAAAGATTGTGTTTTTACAAGAAGAGACATTTAGCTACATAAATAACCCATCTGTTTACTAACTCTATAGGAATGATAAAGCACTTTGACATATTAGTCTAACCAACTAAACTCAACATATGATGAAGCTAACCAGATTTTTTGTTCGAGTTGGAAGTTCCAGTGATATTGTTTTCATATATTTTGCATGGATACATCAAATTTTTGAACCTCTTTTCAGTAATATCAAGTTGGAGATAACACAGTTTTTGGCTGCATAGATTATTTTTATTTATTCCTCAGATATGTTTATATAGAAACATGGTATCACAGATTATTTCAACAAGGTGCTTATTTTGGTGGTTGAAACTTGACTACAAAAAGGGTGTATTCACTTTAACAAAAGAATTGACCTATATTAATCCTTAATTGACAATTTCCCGGAAAAAGCAACATTTAAAAATCAATCTTTATTTGTTGTTTTCTACCGTATATATGTCTAAATTTTTCAAATTTGTACTTTATACCTAAAATTTATTATTTACAACTTTACAATAAACCTCCAAAGTTGACCGAAACACCATTTTGTCCGTCAAAGCGTTGATTTCTGCATGAACTTTGACCTTGAAGTCCTTCATGGCAGGCCTGCCCTTAATTAAAATTGTGATAATTTGATAGGTTAGGATGTAAAGAATAATTTAAGATAAGACTTTTTTAGGGGCACCCCAGCCCTGGGGTCGAAATTCACAAAAAACTTACAAAAAATAAGGAAACCTGATTTTTAAAATCTGCTTTGAATTTATGCCATCTATTCGAATAGTCAGACTAGCTCAGTTGATATGTGCGCTGACTTTTACACCTACGATACTTTCTTTTTAAAGTCGGGGGTTCGAATCCACCTGGTACAACACTTTTAAAGTTTAATATTTTGTTTTTTCAAAAACTATTTTAATTTTGATTTGTAGACTTTTGTATTTTTCCTTCAATTATCTATCCTTTATGCATGCCCATTCTTGATATAAAAAACACTATAAGAGATATCAAATCGTAATAACCCAATGTACAGTTGTCAGTCAGGCGGAACGAACCTCAGTAAAAGCACACTTTCTCTGAGGACAAGAATAACTCACTATGTGTTACTGAATACAGGTATTCTTGGCAGCATTGAGCTGCAATGAATTTCAATTGTATGAATATATATTCCCTAGAATTTAATCACATTGATTTGGGCTACATATTTCAGTAAATGCACTCCTTTGGATTTCATTTAGGCTTATGTAATTTGCACACATTAATGACATGTTTTATTATATCCACGGATAAATAATCTAGACATAAAGAATAGAATTTCAGAGACAGTAGACATCACCTTCATGCACAATCAGAATTAAATACAAATATAAATCATTATATTTGAAGATAACAAACTCAGAAAATCAGTGAAAGGGTTTCTCCTACCTCTACTCACTGAGATAAAGATTTAGGAAAAACAAATTGTTATATGTTTTTGGCCTAATGTCATTAATCAGAACGGAAATCAACAAGTTTTTTGTAGAGAAAAAACCAAGCACGGTCCTATAGGTCAGATCCCTATTTATAATGAAGTGATCCTTTTTATTAACATATAATTATGTATTCTTTTGATTGATTCTGATCACTAACTTGAATGACACCAACAAAAAAAATTTAGACTGACCATATATTGGTATTTCTCATTGATGGGGTTTTATGGATATAATTCTTTTTTTTTCCCCAGTATTTCCAAATAGTTAATATAAGGTATTTATATCTTTTCTTAATTTTCTGTAGATCACCATGACCTTGAGGTAGAATTTCATGTTGAAGGTCATGCACTTGTTAAAAGAAGTGTGTCTGTGTTTGACTGCACATTTCACAAAACGTAAGAATTTTTTTTAAAGATAATGATTGCACTATTGGTGTGAAATTGTAATTATGTCAAGAACATTACTTAATGATATATGTATTCTCTTTGAAATTATAAAATGTTTTTTTTTTTTGGAGCAGAAAAATATTGATTTTGATATAAAATACAGGAAGACTTCCATATTGAATGATTTAAAGATCCTTCTCCCATATTTTTTTCAGATGTACAGACTGCAGCAAAAGTTCCTTCAACTGTTCCTGGCACTACCAGACTCATTCCTGCACAACTCTGTCAATTGTGTCTCTGAAACCATCTGAGGTAGGCAGTTTTGATATTAAAAAAGCTGTATCTGTGCATAAGGTGGAAAAAAGAAATGCATTGCTGTTGTGCTCTCTCTCTCTCTCTCTATATATATATATAGATCGCATTTGATATTGTGTGCATGTCTTGCACATTTATGAGGCAAAGAAACGTAAAACCATGCATGCATCTGGTATTCTATATTTATGCATTGTCAAATCATTAATTGGGCACCAGCAACACATTTTAAAGAAAAACTTGGAACTTGCCCTTATATTGCTTTTCATGAGGGAATTGTGCTATGGAGGAAACATCTGTTATGATTCCTGATATACAATGTATAATTCACTCTGAGGATTTTATGTCTGTGTTATCTGTAGAGGGACCCTGGTACTACCAGTCTGGATAGCTGCCCTCGTGTGGAGATTCCCGCCTCACAGAGCACTGACATCATCGTCCACTCCGGGGATTCCCCCCAGCTGGTGGTCAAACTCGTCAATATGAAGGTATTTATACTCAGGAAATGGTCAGAATCCACAATTTTAATGCCTTTGTAATAATTCATTTTAGGATATTTATGTTCTGATTAACTTGTAAATTTAAAAATCTCATACATCTGAATAAGGATATTGTGACTGTATAGGGATATTATTGTTCCTAAAGGCTGGTCAGAAAGATGAGATGTGGTGTAGATTTAGATATTTAGACAAGGACCACATTGTTCCTGGTAAAGAGGAGTCCAACAGTCTCACATGTCAGAAGGTCAAGGTGGGTATGAAAAAATCACAGAGTATTGATTTATCATTTTGTATAGATATTTTTTTGATTGACACAATGCATTCAGGATCAAGTAACTTTTAAAAGAATTATCATTTCAAGAAAATGTGCCAGAGTTGCAGTTTAAAAAAATTTTGTAAAGCAAAAAAAAAAAAATGGGGGTAGATTATCATGATGATGTTGATTAAAATTGTGAGAGGATGAAGAGAGAGAACTCATCTATCTTACAGAAATGAAATCTCGCAGCATTATTTTCAGACCAATCAGCTTACAGTACAGGTTTATACTTGCTTGATTGATGTCTTGTGTATATTTCAGTTTGAGTACTCCCAGGAGACATCCAATGTTGATGCCACGTTTGAAGTTTTATGGGGACCAAACAAATATCCTTTGGATATGCCACAAAACACTACAGGTATAGAGATCATTACATCTATTGAAACTATTCTCCTAAAAGATGTTTTTTTTCAACTGGGCATGATTTGAAATAATAACATTTTTAGCTAAACCTCTGACATCACACAAGGATGTAAATACCTTAATTCAAGTTAGCTTAGATCTTAAATTACCAAGGCCAAACAATGTGAATTATGTGAGTATTGTGGCTCATAGGGCTATTATATCCTAAAAACCTTTGAAAACATGTTGTAAATGTGCGAGAAAGAGAAAGAGAGAGAGAGAGCAAATTTGATTCATTTTCATAAAAAATTAAGTTAATAAAATTAAATATATGAACATTTTCTCTGACTTGGCTTTACTGTTTACTTCTCTGGATAATCTCTATTAAACTAGGGACATTTATTAATCTAAAGTTTGCATTATTATTTCTTTCAAAAAAATCCCTGTGTAATCGATGCCCTCTTCAACACTCCATCATTGCGGACTTGTCCTGGTTCCATGATATGCTGCTGGATGCAGGCCGCAACATCAATGTTTGTCAAATTCTGCTGCACACAAATGTCCCCCCTGTCAATTCCCAGATTATGCAATATCACACAAGCTGTAATGAACTGTACTGCTTGGTCTGGGGATACCCTGAACCCGGTCTGGAGAGCTTGGAACCGCCTTTTCATGATGCCAAAGGTCTGCTCAATCAAGACACGGGTCTGACATAGACTGGCATTATACCTCTCCTCAGATCGTGTGGCTGGTGCTAAGTAGGGCGTCATCAGATATCTTGTGAGGGGGTATCCAGAATCGCCGAGCAGAATCCCATCATGTAACCCTGAAAAGAGTATTAAAAGATGCTATATAAATGCATGCTTAAGTCAAGCTAGAAAGTATGATTAATGGCTTTAATGCAATCCAGGAGAAGAATACATATATATATATACATATATGGAGAACATTCTACATTTACATTATATAATTTTAATAAGTACCATTTTCAAACTGTTGACAAAGATGTGAGTTTCTCCAAATTCTGGAATCATGACATGATCCAGGCCACCGGGCACAAAGTGAGGTCACCTTGAAAGTGGGATCACATACCATCTGAAAAATTAAATTAAAAAATATTATATTAATTATCTTAAAAGTTATTTATCATTTTCATTTATCAGAGTTTATCACTATTAAGTATGGTCAAACCAACTTTTGTAACATAAAAAATAATATATGTTTTGATAACAATAATATATATAATGATATATTTACTTAAAAAGAAATCAGTATTAACAGACTTTGTGATATTTTTTTTAAATAATTTGATTAATTTACCTGAACATTGAGGCTATGGAATCCCTTCCTGTTGACATAGTCAGGTTCATTTACTGATGGGGCTTGAATTCTTATCTGGGTCCCATCAATGCAGCCCACAACTTTGGGAAAACCTGTCCATGAAATATAAGACTTAGTATAATTGACTTTTAAAAAAGATATATAATTATATGGGGGCATTAAAAGAATGAAGGTAATGCTTCACTTGTATGACTATAATATTGGGGGAAAAACCCAAAACATGTGTACTTTCGATGGGGCTTGAATTCTTATCTGGGTCCCATCAATGCAGCCCACAACTTTGGGAAAACCTGTCCATGAAATATAAGACTTAGTACAATTGACTTTTAAAAAAGATATATAATTATATGGGGGCATTAAAAGAATGAAGGTAATGCTTCACTTGTATGACTATAATACTGGGGGAAAAACCCAAAACATGTGTACTTTTTAACAACAGGCCAGGCACCTTAAATTCATTTAAAACTCTAAAGGTATTCTAAAAATATTTAATTTTTTTTGTTCTTTTTTGTTTTTCTTGAATTGTCATTATTGATGATTTTCTGGCAAACAAAATTCAACAGTCATTTAAGTTTCTTTTTAAAAACACAGTAATAAAAACATGAAGAGGATAAAATGCTGGAAATATGAAAAAACTATTTTATATTATAAATAAATAAACAGTACATGTATATACACTGTAATCCTTCTTAAATGTGTTTCATGAGTTTTAATGTTGTTGTTGTTTTTTTTGTTTTTTTTTTGCACTAAGTATTGTCAATATACTATAGCTTATATTTCATAATATTTTATTGACAATATAACAAACAGAACAACTTTGCTTTGAAACTTTGTGTTGGAACTTGGATCCACCACCTATTTACAGAATTGCACTAAATACAGTTGTGGCCCTTAGCGGAACTCTTCATAACTTCCGTACATGTCGGTGGGTAAAACATGCAGTTTGTTGCAAGGGATTTTTCATCACTATTTGAGTTAACTTTTAAAAAGTAGAATACCTTTCAGTTTTGCCAAAAAACATCAATATGTTGAGTTTTCTGCTGATTAAAGATGATGTAAAGCTGATAAAGTTGTAAATATATGTACTTCTTTTAATAAACTTAACAGACTTAATATCTTCTAAGCAGTTAGGATGATATTTAAAAAAATATCATGATTTTTTAAAAGGAAAAATAATTTCATTTCATGAACATTTCAGGAGTCAGTTACACATCATTCGCCGATTTTGCCAACACTGAGACAAATTTTCTATTATACTTTGGACATTACTCTACAATCCCTAAGTCTTACATTTTTTGTGCAAAGCTGTATATTTTTGTGCAAGAGTTCTAAAGTGAGGTGGGTTAAGGATGATATAACAGAAACAAGTTATGATTTGTGGAATTTCAATGTGCTAGATTGTAAAGATAGATTACTTTTACTGTCATGAACCTTTTCCCTCTACTTAATAACCCAAGCACAGCATGACTAAAGCCTTTCAGATACCAGTAGGTTTACAATAATGAGTAGTAAAGTATCAATAACTGGAATAAGTTACTGAAGAAAAGCATAATCAGGGAAAGATAACCCAAAATGTTGACATTTAATAACTTAAACAAATCATTTCAAAAATAACTTGTTTCCATGATGCCCTTGACTGTTCAAGTACATCACTAATAATGTCTTGTACGTCATACATTTATATCTAGCACATTCAGATAGTGCTAAATCAAATCTACACTAACTTTTGGAAAAAAATAATTTCCACCAAATATAGTACATGTACTCATCAAATATAATACATTTACAGTATGCTGAGAATCCCAACTCATGATTGCAGCAAAATTTTAAGTACACAAGTATTGGTACATGTACATTAGGTGTTTTTTAAGTTTTAGAAATATTCACCAATGCTAGATGCTATGTATTTATATTTTTAGTGACTAGAAATTTAGATTTTCTTTTGAACACAAGTATTTTAATTTTTGATTCCAGTTCAGATATACAAGTGTACACAAATGGTGACAAATTGTGGCCTGTGTTTGACGATGGACTCTAAATACAACTGTGGATGGTGTAACAGAACCAGCAGATGTACTCGTAACCGAGAGTGTCAGGGAGTACAGGATCAGTGGCTGGACAGAGACGACACGTGTCCCAACCCCAAAATATTCAGGGTAAATCTTTTTTTTTTTTTGGTTTTTCTTAGAGAAGTTCGGAATATGGAAGGTAATATGAATATCTGTTTGAGTGAATCCTAGAATTTCTTGTTTTGTGACAAGTCAAAATTTTCCCTAGTTCAAGAGTGAAAATCTTGAGATAACAAAACTTTGCAAAGATTGATGATAGAAATCAAAACTGTGTACAGAGTACATCCTAACCCACACATAAGCTATAAGACCGTCTTTGAACTGGAGTGTTTCTTTGTAGTTTGAGCCCTCTATGGGCCCTGTACAAGGAAGAACCAACATTACCGTGAGAGGAATCAACCTGGGGAAATCTTACATGGACATTAAAGACGGAGTTAAGGTGGCAGGGGTCAACTGTATGGTACACCCTGATCACTTCGAATCCTCACAAGGGTCAGTTAAATGTTTTATAAAAACAATACTCATACCGGTAGTCAAATCTTTATGTATAATTATGTTTTTGGTAAAACCTGAAGAAAAGAGTCTATTAATTTTGAGAATGAGGTATCAGAAAATTTCTCTAATGCAGATTTGATTAGGTATAAGAATGTGGCTTGTACACCATTGTAATTGAAATTTGGGCAGAATAAATTGTACTTATGTTGTATGGTGTGTTAAAGTTTACAGAGAATGTGATTTTATTTCTGAAATTGTTTTTCACAGGTTTAAGTGTCTGACAGACAAAGTGGATTCTCCACTAAATGGCACGATCACAGTGGAGGTGGATAAACTGTATAACACAGAATCTGACAGTGTCTTCAACTTTGTGGTCAGTGAAATAATTACCTGTTATACATTTTAATCAATATGTCAAATCTTTGAGTATCTCAGTTTATCTGCCTTATTGAGTTTGTAATAATCAGGTTTGACTGTATTTGAAAAGTACATTGTACCTGTTGCCAACATTTGAGCTATTCTGATTGTTAATGTTTTTTTTTTAGATACCTAAAGTGATTGGTATGAACCCAAACAAAGGACCCCAATCAGGAGGCACCTTACTGAGGATATTTGGAGGGAACGTGGACATAGGGTCATTGATAACTGTGGATATAGCAGGAAGTCCTTGTAAAGTTACACAGTATGTAAGAGAGAAAGAGGGGGCATAAGGGAGGGGGGGGCATAGAATCACTGATAACTGGATATAGCAGGAAGTCCTTGTAAAGTTACACAGTATGTAAGAGAGAAAGGGAGGGGAAGGGGGGACATAGGGTCTCTGATAACTGTGGATATAGCAGGGGGTCCCTGTAAAGTTACACAGTATGCTGGAGAGAAAGAGGGGGGAAGGAGAGAAACAGATGAGAAAGAGAGAGGTGAGAAGGTGGAGACAGAGGGTCACTGATAAATGTTGATACAGTAGGAAATTCTTGTAAAGATGCAGTATGTAAAAGAGAGAGAAAATGAAAATGATACTGAGAGGCAGGAAAATGAAAGGATTAATGAGATAATATAAGATAATGTCCAGATAAATCTTAGATAATGCATGTGTTTTAAAATACCGTATAACGGGTAATTTTTACTGCTGTAATTTTTTACGAATTTCTGGTGAAATAGGGTGATTTTATTTTTTACGCGTTAAATTTTTACGAATTGAGCATGTCCGTAAAAATTAAAATCATCAGAGGTGAAGTTCCAGATCAACGTTTTAGAGTTTTGAATGCGTTAACATACAGATACGTGTTTTCAATGTCTGGGCAACCCGATGTGAAATAAAAACGAAATAGTTCCCTTAATAACGAGTGTTGATTCCTTAAATGATATGTCACCTTTATATATCACATGCCCTGAATTTATTCCTTTGTCAATCAATACACATGTTCACGCATCATTATTGTTGCGAACCACGTGCCCGTCTTCATTTTGATGAAAACAAAGAGAGACAACTCAAGCCATCATGATTAAGTTGACAGAATTAGAGGGGACACGGATTACGATGCATTAAAATGTCGAAGTTTTTACTCTAAGCAAATAAAAAGAAGAAAGGGTCAAAGTCTTGAAAAACGGATATAATTTGAAGACTTCAGTCTGTAATAATAAGCCATTATCAGAATTTATGCGTCCAATAAGAGGAACCAGGTAATTGACGGTGTTTTTATAATCTGTGGATTAATTAAGATTTACTTGTTTGATCCTAATCGATAATCAATTAAAAAGTTCCCCAAAATACCAACGAGTGTCAGTACTATGATCAAGGTACTTAGCTAAATGGCGTTTAAATTTTACGGACTTATAAAACTCATAAAAATTAGTAAAAATTAGCAGCACGTAAAAAATACCCGTTATACGGTATTTCTAAGTTGAGAGCCAGTTAGATGCAATAATCCTGCTTTATAGTCTCATGAAGTGTTCACATAAGCCTAGCTGAACTATAGAGCATTACCTAGTGTAATGACAGTATATCACTTAGCATAGCATTGTGATGCTCTCTATACACTTAGTCTTGTCAACTCTTTATAAAATCTGAATGTAAAAAGCAAATTATAAAACTTTTTGTACCCATGTACTATAAACAAAAATGCAAGGAAATAAGACCTAGAAATAAGTAAATTTGGAATATGATGTTGACAAGGCTAAAAATGAAATGCATTTTCTTTCTTGTGCCTTCAGATTTGAGGTTTCTGTATTTTCTTTCACAGGGTGATGGCAGATGAAATTCATTGTATGACATCAAAGTCTGTAAATGGAGTGGGACAAAGAGAAGTAGAGGTGGACTTTGGAGGATTTAAACGACTTCTAACAGATAAATTCAATTATACAGAGGACCCAGTAATTACCTATATATCTCGTTATAACAGCACTGTCAGGTAGGGACCCAGAATTACCTTTATATCGTTATAATAGCACTATATCTCGTTATAACAGCACTACTGGGTGGGGACCCAGAAATTACCTTTATGTCTCGTTATAACAGCACTGCTAGGTAGGGACCCAGAAATTACCTATATATCTCGTTATAATAGCACTATATCTCGTTATAACAGCATTGCTAGGTAGGGACCAAGAAATAACCTTTTTATCTCGTTATAACAGCACTGCTTGGTAGGGACCCAGAAGTTATCTATATATCTCAATGCACAATTCAAAAAAAAAAAATTACCTACATGTATTTATAATGTATCTTTGTATAAAAGCACTGTGGAGTAGGGTAAAAAAAAAATTCCTTTCATACATGTACATTTTTTCGTGTGAGTTCAGTGTAGAAATTACCTTGATATTTCACTATAGCAAGCACTATCTTCAAAGAAGGGCACAACATAATTACCTACAGATCTTGACATAACGGCATTGTCTGGTAACCCCCTCTCCATTTTGTACATACCTGTGTGTCATTGTAATAGAACTGCTCTGTTTTTTGTAGTGGTGGTGTCTATGTTCAAGTCTGTGGGAAGCGACTAAACCAGATACAAAGGAGACTGATATTTCTGGAAGGACATGAAGAGTCAGCTGTGGTAAATAGTATCACACAGATATAATTCAAATGATAGTGTTGTTTTGCACTAATAATGTCATACAGTATGTGTCTTGCATCATATAGTGTAATTGCAATAGGAGAAGCTGTTGTCTCACGGACATATGCTTGTGGTGTATTTTTTTTAATGCTATTGATTAAGACTAATTTTATGCTTTTATTCTGAGATTGATTTTTCTTCAAATATTTAGAAATGTTAAGATGTTCTTGATAAAACAGAAGCTAAGATTTAGGTGATAACTAGTTTTGCTTGATGTTTACAGAAATGTGCAGATGAGTTGAGTAAACTAAAGTGCCTGAAGTGTCCCACCCCTCGACTCCCCCTCTTCTCGGGGGAAATAATCTCAGCTGATCAGCCCCGCCTTGTACACTACGGCCTCATTCTGGACAATGTAGAGAAGTGGAAAAATGTGTCCCATAGTCCTTCATTCCATCCATTCTTCTACTATCCCGATCCTGTGTTGGAGAAACTGCCAGAAAAAGTCAGTTACATGAAGGGAAAATCTCTTGTAATCAAGGTAAGTGTCATCTTTGCTAGCCAAGGGTTTCTGATACGCTACTCCCCTCATGAACCCTTGGCATAGGGTGAAGTCAAAAGACAGAATTGTTTTCATCATGTTCTCTCGAATCTATCAGGTACGCACAGATTGCGTCATCGACAGAAATAAAGAGGCATGTTTAAAAAAAATAAATAAACCAAAGTTTTTTTTTTCAAGAGTAATTAAGAAGCAATAATTGAGTTATGCTTATTTATTATTTATAGCAAAAATCTGAACTTCAATATATACATGTAGATGTTTAATTACATTTTTGGAAGATATTGGATGACACCATAGCTATTCATAGAATTTCATGTTATCTTACAGATCGTTGTTTACTTCCGTTTTTCAATCCCGAGATTAAAGAGGGAAATGTAGGAATTTACAGTATCAGGGTAAAATGTAAAAGGGGGAAATCTATACTTACCAGGGAAAGTGTGAAAAGGAGAAAATCTCTAGTTATCAGTGAAAGTGTGAAAAGGAGAAAATCTCTAGTTATCAGGATTAGTGTGAATAGGGAAAATCTCTTGTTTAATATCAGAGTAAGTGTGAAAAAGGAAACCTAGTTGTCTGGGAAAAAGTGAGAAGTGAAAACCTTCTCAAAAAAGACTGGGTTTTATTCTACATTAAGTGACCTTCATAGTTTTATATTTTTTTAGTCTTGCATGAAGTAGGTGAGATTTATCAGCAAATGTCTTTCTCTATTCTTTAGGGATCTTCATTTTCTTCAATTCAACCCTACCATGATCTGAGGGTATTGGTTGGGACAGATCAGTGTACCAACATACAGGTGTCATCAGATAACATCACATGTATCCCACCGGACCAACCAGAAGGGATGAGACATGGAAGAGCCAGAGTAGCTGTAAGTTTGTGTCATGGAATCTGATTGGATAGAATTTGTGAAGCAATCACATTTTTTAAAAAAATGAAGACAAAATGTAGTCTGAACAACTTGTACATTTTCCTTTTTCAGATAGAAGTTGGGAACTTTCAGGAAGATGTTGGGTACTTAACATACACAGGTTAGGGAGTAACATACATAGGGAAATAATCATGTAGTGATGAAAGAGATAATCTTTTATTGTTGTAATTTTGCAAGTCTTTGTACTAAATTTGTCATTTTATTATATAAGTTGGAGCATTGGAACATTCAAAAACAGTAAATGTTCAAAAAGAATTGTTTACAAGTTATACTCTTACAGAGATATGCTAATTTTTTCTTAAAGTATAAAGATTCACAAGAAATTAAAAACATATATTTAAAAATGTAAAACCAAATACACTGCATTGGTAGGCTTGCTTTTAAAGTTTTAATGAATCTTAAATCAACTAAATTATCTTACCGACAGATCCAGAAGGCCTGAATTCTTCAGAAAAACCAATTGCCATGGGAATCATTCTTGGAGTGGTGATTCCGATGATTGCAATCATTGCTCTTCTGACATTTTGTATCATACGACGTCAGCGTAAGAACAAACCACCTGAGGGCGCCATACCAGAACTTCTGAAGGACCACGAGCAGGATGAAGAAGAGGAGATTGGAATGAACAGCATGTCTGTTAAAGCTGACATGAATGGGCAGATAGCTAATGGAGGTAATTTACCTAATTTAAGAATATGATTATATTACTTAGGCTTATTGACCCTCTGGTAAGAGATGTATTGTAAACAGGGTTATGTTCCCCCATGTTATTTTGCCCTTTTACTCTTCCAAATAATTTGCCCGTTTTAATTTCGCCTTTTCACAATTTTATTCAATGAATCATTCATTTTTCTTTGATTTCGCACCATCTTAAATTTGCCCACTTGTGTCAAGGGCAAAATGGGAGAAAATAAGTTTTACATAACCAAAAATAAACAGATCCATAAAAACAGTTTTCATCACAAAAGAAAAACTACTTTAGTATTGATAGCCAAGTTTATGTCACATTTTCTAGACTCTGGTCCGTACATCAGTGAGCTGTTGGGGCGTATTGAGGATGAAGCAATCCGACAAAATGTCAGTGATTTCCTCATTCCCAGAAGTAAACTTAGCATAGGCAATCTCATTGGAAAAGGTATTGGATAACAGAATAGATCTGTATATGTGTTGTACTATAAAGCCATCAACTTCAATATAGAACCCGTTTACAGACTTTTTATGCTTAACAAAGTGTAGCATGAGTTTGAGAAATTATGAATTGCAAAGTCAAGTGAAAATATGTCATCCTCGAACTAATGTTTCATTGCTAAACTATGAATACTGATTAACATATTGCCATTACAGGTAGCTATGGTAACACATCTCAGGGGCAGTATAAAAACTGTAAAGGGGCAGACTCAGAGGAAAAAAGTGACACAGTGGCTGTCAAGGCCTTACAAGGTATTAAGAAAGTAGCAGTTTTTGTTTGTCTTGAGTCATTTAGTAAGGCCTACTTTGATGATAGAATGAATTCTTAAGCATAAAAAAACAGAAAAATAATTGCCTTTTGAAGAATTTCTTAATTCTAATCATCTTCTTTTCTTTGTATATTGAGAAAATTGAACCATATAAAAATTACATATTAATTTTTTCTATTTAATTTTCAACATAGCCCTCAAACTTTTGACTTGAGAAATCAAAAGTTAACAGCTGGATAATATATTTGTTGTAGGCTGTTCCACAGATAATGAGACTATTGATAGTTTCCTGAAGCAGTGTGCTAAGTTGAAGGATCTACAGCACCCCAATGTGTTGACAATGTCCGGGGTCTGTTTATCTGCCTCTGAACCACCGTTAATAGTCCAACCTTACCTCCAGAGGGGAGATCTCAAAAACTACATCAAAGACACATCTAAGGTTTGTTTTTTGTACATCAAAGACACATCTAAAGTTTGTTTCTATGTTTTAAATATACAAGGGGGTTCTTTCTTTGTCGAGACTTCATATATTAAGTGTTCCATAAGATCTAAATGTGTGGAGATTTACAAAAGCTTATAAGCCTATGGATGATTTTGTCCATCAAATTTAATGAATTTATCATATTGGTATCTGGGAAGGAAGTATTCAAATTTTCATATTAAATGATTATGTGTTTCAATTAGGAGTATAATGCAGTCTTCTCATTCAAATCCTGGTACTTCATATTTCAGAATCTGACATTAGTTGAGTTATTAGAGATTGCACATCAGGTGTGTGAGGCTATGTCTTATCTAGAAGATGTCCATATCATACACGGGAATCTGGCAGCTCGTAACTGTCTGTAAGTTAACTTGTATGTAACTGTCTGTTCGTTAGACTTGTATGTAACTGTAAGTTAACTTGTATGTAACTGTCTGTACGTTACACTTGTATGTAACTGTAAGTTAACTTGTATGTAACTGTCTGTACGTTACACTTGTATGTAACTGTAAGTTAACTTGTATGTAACTGTCTGTACGTTACACTTGTATGTAACTGTCTGTACGTTACACTTGTATGTAACTGTCTGTTCGTTAGACTTGTATGTAACTGTAAGTTAACTTGTATGTAACTGTCTGTATGTTACACTTGTATGTAATTGTCTGTAAGTTAACTTGTATGTAACTGTCTGTAAGTTAACTTGTATGTAACTGTCTGTACGTTACACTTGTATGTAACTGTAAGTTAACTTGTATGTGACTGTCTGTAAGTTAACTTGTATGTAACTGTCTGTAAGTTAACTTGTATGTAACTGTCTGTACGTTACACTTGTATGTAACTGTCTGTAAGTTAACTTGTATGTAACTGTCTGTACGTTACACTTGTATGTAATTGTCTGTAAGATAACTTGTATATAATTGTATGTAAGATAACTTGTATGTAACTTGTATGTAAGAGTAAATATTTGCAAAAGAGTTTTAATGGAATTTTAAATGTATTGGTAGAGATGGTGGTATAAGTACCATGATTGATTAAATGATCTTTATAATTAATTAAAAACAATTGATTAATCCACAAATAACCTTGTATTCCAGGATGACAGATGAGAAAGTAGTGAAATTATCTGACTATTCCATAGCTCCATTGTATCCCGGAGAGTTCTATCTCTCCAATGACAATGTCTCTATCACAAAATGGTGGGCACCAGAAATCTTAGACATGGACAAGGGAACTACTCCAGCCTTCAGTCATAAAACAGATTGTGTAAGTGTAATTTACAAAAAAAGGTGTATATTTATAGAATTTATCAGTGGTCCAGATTTTTGTGTAAATGAAGCCATCAATCTTTATTGCTTATTAAGCTCCTGAAACAAAAGAAATTCATTTATGCATTGAATATAAAACTTCACTTTTTAATGATAAAATAGCAAGACATCCGAACATGCTTATAATGAATTGATGCTTACAGTGAAATGATTTTTATTCCGTTTGACTTTCAAATGTTTTTCTAACTTGATGGATATAAAAAATATGCTTATTACAAATAAATCATCTGTCTTTGGTACTTTGTTTTATGCTTGTTTACTGTACTCATTTCTTACTTTCAACTTCAAATTCAAACTTTTGAATTATAGTGTTTCCTCAAATAATTAAATTTTTTTTACAAAGCAAACTACTGTCATAAAAAACATGTGCAACAATGTTCAAATTCGTATTTTCACCTATTTTTGTTTCTGGTTAACAGTGGTCTTATGGCATTGTTCTGTGGGAGTTGATGACAAGGGGGGTAACTCCTTACCCTGACGTAGAGACAAACAACCTTAAGAAGTATTTAACAGGAGGACATCGGTTAAAGAAACCCCGACAGTGTCCAGAGCCTGTGTAAGTATTTAACAGGAGGACATCGATTAAAGAAACCCCTACAGTGTCCAGAGGCCTTGTAAGTATTTAACAGGAGGTCATCAGTGAAAGGAACCCCGAAAGTGTCCAGAGGCCGTGTAAGTATTTAACAGGAGGACATCGGTCAAAGAAAACCTGACAGTGTCCAGAGGCCGTGTAAGAATTTAACAGGAGGTCATCGGTCAAAGAAACCCTACAGTGTCCAGAAGCCGAGTAAGTATTTAACAGGAGGACATCGATTAACGAAACCCCGACAGTGTCAAGAGGCCGTGTAAGTCTACAATAATATAAGCTTATCAGTGTCAACCCCCCGCAGAGTCCAGAGGCCGTGTTAGTCTACATTAACCTAAAGATTATCAGTACTAAACTGTGGCAATCTCCAGAGGCTGTGTAAGTAATGTAAAAATTATCAATACTAAACTCTGGTTATGTCCAGAGACCCTCAAAGTCTACAGTAACGTAAAGATTATCAATACTACATCCCAGAAGTATCAGAGACAATGTTTGTCTCCCATCACATAAACTTTATCAGATTTAAATCACAGCAGTATCAGAGGCCTCCGAAGTCTCCAGTCACTGAAATCTCATCAATTCTAAACTCGGGTAACTTTCATCAATGATTTAACTCTTCCTCAGACTCTTGATATTTTTGCCGTTTTAGATATCTGCTGATGTTGAAGTGCTGGACGGATGTTCCTTCAGATCGACCCACATTCCCGGAGATCGGTGAGGAAATCAAACAATTCACGTCGGCGGAGGAGTCTAGTGACGCTTCCCAACCGCTACAGACCAAAATAGAACCCGGGGGGTCCCAGGAGTACCTGGGGGTGATGGGCTGAAGACATGGGGGTGATATGTTGATGTGAGGCTGGTTTAGGGCAGGGATCCGAGTGTTCAGTTGGTGGAGATGTTATTTTGTCTGGCTATGTCAACGAGAAGTCGCACATTCATGTTTAGGACATTCTACAATCAATTTGAATGGACCTAATGAAGAAAAAAAACACTGTGAAGTGGCAGGCTTATACCAATCTGTTATTTTAAGATTTGCTTCTTTTTAGCTTGCTTTGACAAAACAAATCTTGAAAAGATTTGGGAGGTCTGTTTTTAGAAAATACCTTTGTACTCTATATCATCAATATAAACAAACCCAGGTTGAATCAAAATTCATCTTGTTTTTCCTTAAATCAGAAAACATGTTCAACATAGAGTTTGTCCTATTAAATTCGTTTTTGTGTATTTAATACATACATAACATTTTTTGGCGTATTGTATAACACTTACATGCATATGAGGGACCATCAAACCATATCAAAATATTATTCTAAGACGACCCATTAAGTAGTCATCAAATGTGATACACATGTATTTGTATGATATATTCTGGTAGAATGTCTCCATTTGTAAGATTTGAGTGCCAAATTTTCTGAGGAACCATTGTTCATTTATACCAATATCTGAGAGAAGCAGAGGTGAAGAGAATATTATACCTACCTTCATTTTTTACTCATTTTATGTGCAATTTTGTAGTATACATGTACAAATACATGCATGACATTCTAGTTTATACATGCAAACCCCTGATATTTGGTGCATATTAATGTTTTTGTAGTCATTATTATTTATTGTTTTCATATCAGACTCTTTTGCATGCATGGTGCCATATTTTTATTTTTTTGTGAAACTTGTATGCTCCATCAGTACTGCATTTCCTGCTATTGATATACCGGTAGGCATTGAAAATATGTGCTGAGCACATTGATGTGTGTGCTACAAATAAGTTTTTGATTTCTTTTGAGTGATCATTTTTTTCTAGGTGGAAAAAAAGAATTTTTTTTGTGCCTTGACGATGGTTTTTAACTTACTTGTAAATAATGTTTATCAATTTACAACAGACAAATGTTGAGCTGAAATAGATCTTACTTTGCTTGCATTATATACACGTTTTTCAATAATATTTTATTATTCAATTTGTTTATATTTAAATTATTTTTGTACCTTTTTTTAAGAAATCAATTACATGTCTCTTTATAAATCTGTATTGACATACTTTTTATGCCAGATTTATTGTATAAAATTCATTAGATTTATCGCCCTATTTCTAAATTCTATTATTATGCACATACAATTGATATCGAATTTTATTGTCGAAAAAAGATTTTTTTGATTTATTTATTTCATATTTATAAAAATATGAAAAGCAAATGTTAGTATTTAAGAAAAATATACAATTACTTTAGTGTAAAAAGGGTTGTACATGTACATGTATATTTTTGCATTAAAACGGTATTTGGACTTTAGATAAAACTGATGTGTACAATTTTTTTCTTGAATTTTTACTGGATTAAGATAAAAAGCTTTAAAAATTTACATACGCAATATTAAATCAAATTCTTCTGACATCAAAAGAGATTTACAGTGTTTTTTAAGTCCCAATATGATACAAAGACATAGAGACTAAAACTGCTTAGCTTTTGCATTTTTATTTGCTGGTCATATGCTTTTAAGCATTAATATGGCATTTTTTACATGTGTATTGTTGCTTATATTGTATACATATTTTGAATAAAGTAATTTTTGTCCATGAAAAATATCCTTCTGTCAGATTTATGAAATACGCAAGCATGGCTGACATTTAATCGTAGTTTTTCGCTCAGTGGCAAAAGGGTGAGTAGACTTCATACAAGATCTAATGTACCACAAGTTGATTTTTAATATGGTTCCATGTTGTAAAACCTGCAGTAAGATGTGACTTTACTCCTTTTATACCTCCTCTTCAACTAGGTGTGGAGAGCTCTTTGAGATGCTAGGACACATGATTGGTTTAGATTTTTTATGCCCCTTTTCGAAGAAATGAGGGCATATTGCTTTGCTGCTGTCTTCGGTCAGTCTGTTGGTCCACTTAGTTTCGGTTTTTTTTCTTTACAACCCTTGCACATAATGAAATGAAATGGTATACAGATTCATCAGATGAATATCAAGGTCAAGTTTTGTTTTGGGTACGATCGCGCCATTTTTGACAGAGTTATGCCCCCTGGACTTAGAAAATTCTAATTATTTGCAGTCTCCGTTCATTTTCTTCACAAAGGTTGCATACTTAGATGAAATTTGGTATACAGATTTATCAGATGATTATCTAGGTTCACTATTACTGCTCAGTACTAGTAGAAGAGGACTTGATAAAAATTAATATTTTAAAAGTGTTATGGCAAATATGTGGTCCATGGGCCTCTTGTTGAACAGATTCTGCTTCATATAGGAAAATATTAAAAACGGGTCAGCTAAGAAAAGAGCACATTTAGTGCCCATCAATTCCAAAAGGTTTGTTAGAAAACTTTTTATCGGAAGACTACAAAATTGTCCATGAAGAGCTCCATCCTTATACTAGTATCAAATTCAGAATAATTGAGTGTACAATCAGAGTGGCTTTAATGAGGTAATTTGGCTGCTGAGCAATCAAAAGATGTGAAAAATTCCGAGTTCCGTTATTATTAAAAAAAAAAACAGCCTAGTACAATATCAAAAAGTCTAGATTTAAATTCACTGGTTAGCTCACCTGAGCTGAAAGTTCAAGTGAGCTTTGATCATATTTTGAGTGTAGTCCATCTGTCTGTCTGTCTACATTTTCGACTCCTACCCCAGAACCACTAGGACAATTTAAACTAAACATGCCAAAAAGGCTCCTAGGGTTAAGAAAATTCTAGTTTGTTCAAATGAAGAACAACGCCTCCATTCAAGGGGAAATAATTCAGAAATAGGAAAATTTGGTGGCATGTTTAAAAAAATATTCTCAAGAACCACTGTGCCAGGAAAGATGAAATGTACGAGGAAAAATCCTCATGTAGACGGTGTAGAGACAATTTTGTTCAAATCACGACCCCCGGGGTTACAGCGGGGCCATAAGGGATGATCAAAGTTTTACCTAGGAATATATAGGAAACATCTTAAAATTCGTCTGATGAAGAACAGCAAAGCCAGGATTAGTCATGTTTATATGAAAGCATTCTCAGCTAATGTAGATTCATGTTTGTTCAAATCATGACCCCCTGGGGTAGGGCGGACGACAATGGACGAGCCAAGTTTTACATAGGAATCTTTAAAATCTTTTTCTCAAGAATAGCATCTAGCTATGATCGGTCACATTTATCATATGAATTATGTAAGCATCCTTTGTTCAAATCATACTCCCTCCTCTTTCAGTGCATTTTTGGAACACTTTTCAATACTGGACTGATATGTACTAACTTTGGTGAGCAATGTTGCCCACGGGCCTCTTTCTTTTAAATTTCTGTGAGGCATTGTTGTATAAAGGGTAGAAACATCACCGTTTTGCAAAAGAAGACCAACATCATAATTATGGTTTGAAGATTTTAATAAATGAAACTGCTTAATTAACATTGAAGTTCCCTACCAGTAAACTTCAGAACATGTACCTGTAAGATGTCATCGCTGAAAATGTTATGAGTACACTCCATCGCGTCAACACAGGAACTGTACAATCAATCCATTAACCAATCGACACACACACTTATATAAATACGTGGAATGTAGAAACTGAACTGTTTCAGTCACAGCTGGTCTTTGTTTATTTAATGCACTGGATTACTTTCACATCTCCTGAACTAGCTACGCCTACCCACAACCTCCCCTCACTGTCCAGACTCATTCCATTAGGTTGATCTAATCCATCCACACAACTCAGGAACTGTCCATCCTGATCTAGGATGTGTAGACAGGCATTGTTGTAATCGGCCACAATAATATGACTATTGGAGTCTGTCACTATATGTCTAGGACTAATTTTCTTCTTTCTCCTGGCTGGTGTACCATCATATCGAAATCGTACTTTTCTTGTCTTGTCCACCACAACCACAATGTCAACATTACCATCAGAGACACAGATGTCTTCATTGTTATTTACTGAAACAAAGTTTATTCTATCTCCTGCCCTCGAGATAATTATTCCATTTTCATCGTTATCTATTTCCTCTGTCATGATATTTCCTTCATAACGTAATATTTTGTTTAGTTTATCTCTACACACACAAACCAGTATACTAAGTATCCCCTGACCTTGTACAGCACAGTGTATGTGGTTTCCAACTCTTTGGTGTGGTGAACAGTACCTCTGTCTTCCCACCTCTGACTACATTCACTCTTTCATAACCAGAATCACTGTATATGAGGTCTCCCTGTCTGGTCACCGAGATGTCGCCAGGATAAGCTGTACACGTGGTGGGAACAGACTCCAGTTCACATCCATTCAAGTCAACACGTCTGATGGCGTTTTCTCCTCCACTAATCCAAGCTTCATTAATTCGTCCATATGATACTCCGAGCTATACCGAGGTTTAACCTTAGTAGGAATGGTGGCTATCACTCTGGCTTCGTCTAATAAATCTCTCGAAGATAAATGTGAGACTTGATGTATTTGGCAGCGTATCTTTGTATTCTCCCAAATCTGAGTTGAGTTCTCCCCCTTGGACTGTATCTTCTTTATCCTGGGACCAGGATGTGGAAGCGGCCATTTTGTTTCTTTAAAAACTGGAACCGAAATTAATTTAAAACATTATTAAAACTTAAAATTAAAAGACGATACATGCACCACAAAAAAATGAATTTTCAACCAAATTTGATTATCTTAAATTATGGAAAAGAAAATGTTAAAAATATGCAATGTTATACGTACATACGGTGACAATTCCTGTATGCATAAGGAGCAGGAGGTAAAAAGCAGTTAATTAGAGAGAATACTTATATTTATAAAAAGAACTGGAGTCTACATTTTGTCAAGTCATTAGTGCCCAGGGCGGATGTGACCGATCAATAGGAATGCTTACTCCTTTTAGGCACCTGGCCTAGGGGCCATAAAACTTAGACGAGCTCACTTTTGATCTCAGTCTCACTTTTACCAAAGGAATACTCAGTATATAGTGAAAAAGTGAGGATTGCAGTCTCACTCTTACCAAAGGAATATATAGTGGGAAAGTGAGACTGAGATCAATGTGAGCTCGTCTAAGTTTTAAGGCCCCCTAGGCCTGATCCCACCTCTGGAATTTTCAGGGGTCCATGTTTCACGCCATCTTCGTCTACTAGTATTTTCCATTATTCAGAAATAATTGATTTAAATTTATTGATTTTCAAGATTATCTTTTTCATGACATATACTATACTTAAATTCTCGATATTCTTTTTAAACGTGTTTGAATGAATTGGTTTTCTGTTCAAAATTCGAAAGGGAACAATGCAACAACTGAGTTAGGATACGTCTAAAAACTCGATCATTTGTGAAAAAAAAATCGAAGCAATTCTGCTTTGTTCGCTATACTTATAATTCTGGTTCCAGGTATGAAAATAAAAAAACAAAACAAAATTAGACATGAAATTATTTCTATAAAAGAGAAAAAATGCTATTAGTTTTATAAAAGCATTTTTTACAAAAGGGTTAAAATCGTAAAAAAAAATGTAACCAGTATTTTGACAACATTTTATCTCTTCCTCCTTTGATACACTAGAAATTATTGTTTGTTCACAGACGGTAATAATCAGAAGCCCAAAGTTTACATTAGTCTGTAATTTCGTCTAGCCTTTCTCGGTTATTGAAGGGTGTCATTCCAACCCATATTTTATATGATGCCATTGTCGATGAATCTACTTTGAGCGTTAATTAGAAACAACTGATAATAGAAGGGGGATGCCAATCGTGTCGATATTACGTTAATACATCTGTAAATCAGAGCAAAGAACTCCAGGATCCAGGCTCCTGGAAGAGCATGCGCGTATATAGTTCGGAAAATTGCTGATAAAAGAAGTGATTGACAAGCACTTATTAATGATAAAAAGAATGCTTCTAAGCGAAGGGTGCAAAGTTCCTTAAAAGTTGAATTTAAAATATATTTGTTGAAAACGAAGAAGCATGTATATAAATTTCTTTTTGCATAATTTTTTTAAAATTTGATTTGCAAAAGTGTTATAATTTCCCTTCCATGCAATTATGAAAAAAAAATTGTCTCTATAGTGATTCAAGCCAGTTGTACGCTGTTCATCAGAACACGATTTATCATTTTTGATGCATGTAACATTTTTTCAGACACGGCGCATAGAGCTGGCTTCTTCACCTTGACCATTGTTACGATTGGAAGCGATAGAAGTCTATATCGGAACTCCTCTCCGATATGCCATATGTTATTAATTAAACACCACCCTCTGCCAATTAACATCTCTGTATAACCCTCTTCCATAAGCCACTGATTTCGGGGTGTGTGTGAATCTTCTCTTTACAGGATTCTAGAATTTCTATCTCTCTCTTTTGGATTTCTTTTACATCTACAAAGACAGAAATATGAACTAATTTCTCTTCATATTAATTAGGTAAGTCGCAAGGTGATTAATTCTTTGGTGTTTACAAAATATTAAGTATAAATACTCTGCTGAAGAAAAATACTTTTATTACATACAGCAAAGAATTTATTATTTAATTTGAATTCTGTATATGTGTGTATATCTGTATGTATCTGTTTTAATGCATAGATACTATGATTTTAAATAAAGGTAGAAGCTAGGTTGCTATAGTTTATACACTAAATGAATAACGTTTTAAAAAAATCAAAAATAAACAATTTATATTTTCAAATATACCTGTTTACTCAGAACTTTTCATACGATTTAATCCATTCAACTTTTCTCTCTGTACGTATCCTAGCTTTACTCGTTTTCAAGTTTTCTCTCCTTTGGGCTAAATATAGCTTATACATTATGTTGAACATCATGTTGTTTTTCGATAGTGATTTACATTAACATTAGTATTCTGTAAATTTCCAATACTTTTTAACCTAGCCGGAAAAACTGATTACCTTGTTTTATCAGAATTCCCCAATGCGTTTTTTAAACTCTGTCGAAATTTTTATTAGTGTATATAGTGAGTTCCTCTACTATCTTGCATTGATCAATCGTTCAGCCATTCATAAATATCAACCAACTTTTGTGAATGTTACGAGTTGCCAAAATATATTCTTAGCATATTTATGGCGTAATATTTTTATCACAAATGCAAGAAAACTATGCGAACAACTGCGTAATAACAGATGGCGTAATCTGACGATAGTATTAATCCGCATGCACACAGAAATGTGTTTTTCATTTAGTTTCTTAAAATAGAATTTCAAAGCAATAGTTTGTCGCTGAGATTACGTATACCTTCTTGCACAGGAGTCTGAAGTTTTTATCGTCCAAAAAAAAAAGGTGGGAAATTTTGTCTGGATTTTCTTTTTTTTTTTCTTTTTTTGACGATAAAAACTTCAGACTCCTGTGCTTCCAGTTACGCAAATCAGAAAACAGAAAATCCTATCTAGAAACAGTTAAGGTATACACATCCCAAAAGGCTTCAGTTTAAAGAAACAGTTGAACCACGATCGAATGCAAACCATTTGTTTCATTAAGCTTATCGGGTATGCTATGGACAACCTCGCCCCACCTTTGGATAGAATTTCTTGGGTTTTGTGTTTTAAGCTTTGTTCCCAGATATGTATACCGGTATGTTGTAGATTCTTAAAATATATTTCACTGGTCCTTATCTTTGCCTGACTGTTTCATGCGTGTTTTATGCTATCGTGGCCTAACGAGAGTTATGCATTTAATTATCATATGATGACATTGGCAAGACGTCCCTGACTAGATGAGCCTGACAGACTGTATAAGTACCGCCAACAGTTGACTTAATTGTATCTCTTGTCGTGGTGGATTGGTTCAAGGTGACCAGAGCTCACACACTTTTTACATATTTTTAGCTTGCTGCGACAATACTAGTAAATGTATATAATTCTTATATCGGTATTGTTCAATAAATCGACGCATAGATTTATCGTTGGTTTTTATTGAGGACATGCTTGTGTGGATAGTCCTGAAACACTCCTAATTTAATTTACAATATATGTAGGAAAAATTCTCTTCTCTCATCTCATTATTACCGGCCGCCAGGAGGCGGTCGGTTACTTGATATGAAAGTTTGAAGTCGACGTGCGTTTCTGAGGAGTTAGAACAATTTAAATAAAAATATTTATAGAATATTAAACAAAGATATTTTTAAATGTTTAACAAAAAGCACATTAATCATAAAATTAAAATGGCCGGTAATAATGGGGGTAAGTATTTAATCCAATCCTGATTGACAAACTCCGACATGATTGAAGTGCGGCGAAGTAATATGTAGGCATAGTCAAACACAAAGACCGCGTTGTAAATCAACAATTTTACATTCTCTTTTTAAAGATCTATACAGGATTTGTTGTATTTATTTTGAAATGACGTGTATATTTATACATTTTCTATGGAAATTTTTCAAAAATTTGATGAAATATTTATTTCTTAAAAGCACAGAATCTTACAACATTTTGGTCCAGGAGACTAGGATAAAGCGCGTTTTACAATGTGCCATGCATTTTCCACCAAAACAAAGAGACTGAAAGAGAAGAAATGTAGTGGTGGATCTAGAGGGAGTTGGGGGAAGTTAATATCCTCTAAGAAAGAGCGAGGAGCCCCACATATTTCATATTTGTTGCGTTTTTATTAAAGTAAAACTAAAGCTTAGTTTAAGTTTTAGTTCTGTACTTTTATGTAAAAACTACTTAAACATGAAAATTCCACCAGAGCAGCTCGTTTACAATTTAAGTACCAAACTGAGTGCAGAGACGCATAAGTCTATGGACCGTTTGCTTATACATATAATATTGTACATGCATTATGCATGAAGAAAATCGGCAATGTCGCATGCAAGTGTTTCATGTCCCGAGGATATTTTAATAGATAAATATAAGAAATTTTAAAAACAGGTCACGCAAATTTCATTTTCTAATTACTTTATCAATGGAATAATTAATTGGTTTGCGGCCGATTTTTGACGCTTGCGTCAATGTATGTTTCTTGTAAGATATTTGTGCTAGATACACAAACATGTATATACAGGTGCTAACTCCAGGCTAAGTTGAATAGAAATATTTATTTTGAGAACACAATCGTTTTATTAATATTTTGTGTCAATAAGCTTTATTAAACATAAGGTCTTTCCACTCTCACAATTCTAATGGTTCAAAGTACAAAAACTGCATTTATTTTCATTTAATATACTTTTAATTTTCCAATTATTGCAAAAAATGTATAGGTCGCCATATTATTTAGATGGGAGACTTAAATAAACAGAAATATAAGCCAACCCCCCAAAAAAATCGCACATTTTGTGTAAACAGTATTATGAAAAATATGTTAAAACTGTTTAAAAAGCATAATTCTAATGCTGAATGTTCCTTTATGCTTCCTACTTATAAGAAACATTTGAATTGTGAATATCAGAGAAATTGTATTTTACATTAGAAGTACAATAAAGCAAATGCCTGAATGAAGAGGCCTGAGAAGGAGTTATTGCCCTTGTCAACATTTTTCAAAGATTGAATAATTGATTAAATGAAGAAAATATGCATTTTTAAAATTTTTAAAAAGATGACAGAAAACTTTATATGTTGTAGATCATGTCCGTGGTGAAGGCCGGTGTACTCGAGGGATCATCTGATTCTGAGGAGGAGGTCCATGTGTATAAACTTAAAATCCATGACACAGATGTCAAGGACGCCGGGGAATGGAGGGTCGAGGTCGCGGACAGATACGGTTCTACCTCCACGTCATGTAACCTTGCAATTCTCGGTAATGCGAGAAAGAAAGAGAGAAAGAGAGAGAGTGAGAGAGAGATTTTGAATGCATAATAGATGAAGCTATACTAACTATGCCTACTATAAAACTGATATTAGTCAATTTAACTTTTTATTTATATCTACTCTATTTTGTGTAAAAATAATTCATTGATTTACGGCTCATTTTAATACCAGATAATCCAAAACCAAAACCATCAGTGACGTATGCGGGTAAAGTAGGCAAGGGGGATAAGTCTGACGATGAGGAAGTTCACCTGTACAAACTAAGGATTCACGACGCCCAGGCGACGGACACCGGAAGATGGCGCTGTGAAGTTGAGGACAAGTATGGTTCCACGTCATCTTCCTGCAACTTGCTTCTTGGTGAGTTTTTTTTAAAGTTAATTTTTTCTTTATAAATTTTGAAACAAATTCTAAACAGTAAGATTATGAAGATGTATAGGCTCCGAGACTGCATAGTCATTACGGGATTGTTCTGACCTACTTTTATTACTTGTTTTTGTCAATACAGGGATTTATATGCTGAAAGATTTCACTAGTATAGGTTTATGGGTCTCTGGTCAAACATCTCTTCAAAAAAGCAATTAATGGATATAATTTAAGAGTGAAAAATGATTAGATTTAGTTAACAAAGTCAGGTATTGTTAATAACTAACTAAGACAAGGGCGGATTCAGGGGGATTTGGGGGGGGTTCGGGACCCCCCCCCCCCCCGCTCATTGATTTTTTTTTTTTACAAGTGTCATTTTATCATTTTGTTGCATTGATAAGACTCTAATAAACATAAACCCTTTGTTTGTACAACTGTGAAATATACATCCACTACGTAACAGGAAATCACTTTCCGCTTGAACGCACACAATACACAGGTAATCAACAGAGACATTGCCTCAGAGATCGGGTAGTCCGTACATCTAGTGAAGTCACAAGGTCACAGCTAGTACAATGTAATCAGGTACCAACAATAGAAAACTGCAAAGTTACGGTGCTGCTCAGTAATATTCTTTTGCTGATAAAATGCATGTTTTTTAAACAATGAATAAACTATTATTTAGGGTTTTTTTTAAACCGTTTTAAAATTAAATTAATATAATTTTTTTCTACAAAACCAGGTTGGCTTAGCAAACCCCTCTAGTTTTGACAGATTCTCCAGTTTATGTAATTTTTTTCTTCAGTTAAGACAGTTTGAAATTTCATTAATTGTACACTTGTGTTTTTTTTTCCAAATCATATTTACAGTATATACTCAAGTAAGTTGAAAAGCACAAGTTAGGGATTCTGAAAAGAATTCAATTTTTGATTTTTTTTAGTGTTTAAAAATTTGGTATATTAGTTGTATCTAGGAAGTCAGCTTGACATAGGACTAAATTAATTGTGTTGCATTTACAGTAAACAAAGACAACTTGAATTCAACTGCTTGCATTCCTAAAATTGTCAGATTTAACATTATTTTAAAGAAAAGTCTAAAGTTTTGTTTTAAAATTAAATTGAATTGAAAACATCAAAAATTTGTGATGACCGGTCTTTAAAAAAGCTACAAAAGTACCCCCAAAATGCTGGAAAATGCACCATTTAGAACCATTTAAAACAAAATTTTCTCGGAGGAGGCCCCCCGAACCCCCCACCTATGGGAGGGGGACACTCCCTCCCATGCCCTCCCCCTTCGGCCCTTTGGGCCTCAAACCCCCCCCCCCACATCAACTTCTGGATCCGCCACTGCAAGACACTTTGTTGTCTTCATCTGAGTGAAAAAGTCTCAGAGAGAAGTTAAACAACAAAACAAACAATGTTATGCCATAGTATAATAAAATTTCTTCCTCTGCTTCCGATGCAGTGCAAGGCCTTTTGGGCATCATCACACTTTAACTTGCAAAATAAAGAGAAAAAAAAACACGAGGCAAATCCGCTATAATGCATTATAGACAGAGCCAAGTTTTCTACAATGCCAATAACAGATATTTTTTTTATCATATTCCTGAAAGTCATGTTAGATTGATATTTGGTAAAGTATTGTAGGTAGCAGAAGTTATAAGATAATTGCTATTTTATGTGAGTGTTCAAATAACGTGAATCGGACAATCAAACACGGAAATATTTTTAGTGATCGTGCACAGTTGACGTTTAGTTTGCATAGTTTATTTCCTGTGAAGATTTTAAAAATATAGCCGTGTTGGAAATACTCAAGAGATTAAAACTAACCCATTTTCTGCCGGTATCATGCTACGACGAAATCCTACACGGATAGAACTAAAACTTCAGGACATGCAAGAATACCATGACATGAAAAAGGAGAAAGAAAACGAGCAGACGAAACAGCGTTTATTGTCGGAACAGTGCCAAACTCCAACCACATCTGGCATCCATCCGATGTCTCACTTAGATAATCGAACAGTTCATGAACGTATTGGTTACGATCCCAAACCACTGCCACAACCCGAAAGAGCGCCTCTTCACTGAGTCAGCAAGAGAAATTTATTCCAGCTCTACAGTGTTCACATTATGACCTAGACAAATCGCAAAGTTTTTTTTTTTGCTCGATTTAGTAGACTGTTGTTAATCGTGTTAATAGGATATCAGAGAGAAGTGTTGTCTGCGGTTTTATTGCTGTTAGCCGTATGACTGTGTTTATGGCAATTGGAGATAAACAGATATTCAGAAAATGTGTAATGAACTCCAGTTACTTTTATGCCAGACATTGATCTTTAGTTAGTTAAAAGCTGCTGTGTTGTTCTTTTAATCTTCTCAATCTTCTAAACTGTTTATTTTATTTTACAAAGTAATGAATACAGTTGTATACGTATAATCAAACTAATTCAATGAATTTGTAAGGAAAAATAAACTTTTGAAAATGTTACTCTTAATATTTGCTTATGTTTATTTTGCTATGCATCTTAGTTATTAGTTTCATGATTTGTATTTATTTTCATTGCATAAAACACTTGAACTGAGGATGAAATTTATTTACTTTTAGGGATTTTGGTGACAAGTCAATTTTATCCCGCGAACCCCAATTCCATCCAATTTAAAAGAGAAAAAATTTTTGCTTGTGATCATGTCTATTTTTTCAAAACGTTAAAATTTGTATACATTGTATACACTTGTAACTTGGGAAATACATATGGATGTAAAAAAAAATATCATGTTTTATTTAATTATTAAATCATTAAAAAAAATAACTTGTCAGAAGCCATTTCAGGTTCATTATTAAAAGTGTATGCAGGTTTATTTAAAACCTAAAAAAAGATCATGCTTGGCTCATTATTGAAAGTAAACTGTTAACTTTATAAAATTAAATAAACTCTGAGTAATTAATAGATTAATGAATTCATTTTAAGTATCTTAAGAGAAAAGGTTCATTTGGAATGCATTTGAATTTTCATCTTTCCAAGTTTTCAAACACATGATTTTGGCTGACCTGGTGATATTCAGTTTTGAAAAATTATGTATTAGTGCATTGTGTATTCAAGTCTATAGTATTTGATTTGGGTTTACATTTCTACTATATAAGAGCTGCAGAATTATAAATTAAGTCTAGGTATTTGAAGGTATTTTTAAAATAAGTTTTAAAATCACTCAATTAATAACTCATAACTCTTGTTTTTAGCATTTTTTTCTTAAAAAAATATTTAAAAAGCATCAAAATAATTGCTTTATTTTACAAAGTCAGTATGTATGTGATATATAAGACTTGAACTACTATAATATGTGTATGTGTTTCAGAAAATCAGAGTACCATTCAAAGACTGAGAGAACAAAATGATTTTACACATATACAATTACAATGTATATTATTTATACAATTTATTGGCCAAAAACTCCACTATTGTATAAAATCTCACTTGGACTCGATCGGTAATATTAGACATCAGAAATATATAGTCAACACCATTTCAGTTATATCCAAGAGGTTTGGTGTTTTCCTTATCGATCCTTTGCTATTTTCTTTTTTTAATATAAATCTAGACCAAAGTTTGTGACCTTTCTGGTCCATGCTCTTTATGAATCCACATCCAACCAGTGCCTCCAAAGTAAAGTTTGTGACGTTTCTGGCCCATGCTTGTTTTTAATCCATGTGTAATCAGCCTCAAAACTAAGGTTTATTACCTTTCTGGCCCAGACTTTTTTTGAAGCTACGTATAATCTGCCTCCAAACTAAAGTCTGTGACCTTTCTTGCTCATGCTCTTTTTGGACACACGTGCAATCTGCCTCAGAACCAAATTAAAGTTTATGACCTTTCAATCCTTGCTAGCTGTACAGATCAGTAGAGTCTGCCCACCTCAAGACTTTAGTTTGTGACCTTTCTGCCCCTTGCTATTTGTATAGATCAGTAGAGTCTGCCCGCCTCAAGACTTTAGTGTGTGACCTTTCTGCCCCTTGCTTTTTGTATAGATCAGTAGAGTCTGCCCGCCTCAAGACTTTAGTGTGTGACCTTTCTGTCCCTTGCTATTTGTATAGATCAGTAGAGTCTGCCTGCCTCAAGACTTTAGTGTGTGACCTTTCTGCCCCTTGCTATTTGTATAGATCAGTAGAATTTGCCCTCCCCCAGACCTAAGTTTGTGATTTTTCTGCCCTTTGCTATTTTTGTACACACGTACAAACTCCTTCCAATTCAAAGTTCGTGACTTTTCAGTCCTTGCTATTTTTATAGACCCATTCATTCTGCTGTCCAGACCTGAATTTGTGACGTTTTTGTCCTTGTCTTTTATAGACCCGTAGAGTCTGCCCAGCGAATCAAACTTTTTGACCTTTCTGTATTTGCTATGTTTTTTTTTATAAATCCGTAGAGTCTACCCTTCCCCAGACCTATTATAAGTTTGTGACCCTTCTGCCCTTTGCTAGTAATGTAGACACATACAATCTGCCTTAAGTGTGTGACGTTTCTATCCCTTGCTATTTTTATTGCCCTTATCCAGTCCTAAGTTTTTGACCTTTAATTCTCTCCCTTACCCTTTTTGAGGAAACGTACAATATGCCCCCAAAACATCTTATGTGACGTTTCTGTTCCTTGCTATTTTAGTAGACTCGTTGAGTCTGCCCTCTAGACCCAAAGTTTTTACCTTTCTTCCTCTTGCAATTTTTGTGTCCCGTTCAGTATGTCCTCAAGACGTAAGTTTGTTACTTTTCCGTCTTTTGCTATTTTGGAGACCCATAAAGTCTGTCCTCGAGACTTAAGTTTGTAAGATTTCTGTCCTCTGCTTTTTTTAAAGACCTGCACCCCCTCCCCCCGACCTAAGTTTGACCTTTGAGTCCTTTGCTATTTTTCACACCCGTACAGTCTGCTTGACATACGTTTGTGACCTTTCTGTCCTTGTTATTTTGGTAGGCCTGTACCGTAGTGTTTGCCTGCTAGATATAATGTTAAGACTTGTTTGTCCTTGTTATTTTGGTAGGCCTGTAGTTTCTGCCCCTGCTAGATATAATGTTAAGACTTGTTTGTCCTTGTTATTTTGGTAGGCCTGTAGTATCTGCCTGCTAGATATAATGTTAAGACTTGTTTGTCCTTGTTATTTTGGTAGGCCTGTAGTATCTGCCTGCTAGATATAATGTTAAGACTTGTTTGTCCTTGTTATTTTGGTAGTCCTGTAGTGTCTACCTGCTAGACATAATGTTAAGACTTGTTTGTCCTTGTTATTTTCGAAGACCCGCAAGGTCTGCCTCCCAGACCTAAGTTTTTGACCTTTTTGCCCATTGCTATTTTTATAGACCCGTATAATCTGCCTACCAGGCCTAAGTTTGTGACCTTTCTGAGGGACCAGCAGGTAGAAGAAGGATTCTGTGTCAAGTTCCAATGTATCGTCACCGGAAACCCCATCCCAAGGATCGAATGGTAACTTTAGTGTTCATCGATTTTACATATGACAACCATATATGAATCATATAAAACACAGTATTAATGTAATTTTAATTTAAGTAATATGTGGATCCCTGATGACTGGCAGTTGTATCCATTTATACTAGATTGTTCATAAAACTTCCCGGATGAAAAATTAAACAAAAATATGCGGTACAAATTTGTCAAATTGGTCCATTGATATTACAGGTACAGGGACCTCGAGCCCATTGGAAAGTCCAGCTTTGTGCACACGGCCTATCGAGGAGACGGCACAGCGTTCCTGCAGTTGTTTTCGCCCGTAGCGGATCGAGACAGTGGAACATACCGTTGTGTGGCAAGGAATTCCGAAGGTTCCAGTTTTACCGAGGCGCTTCTCACCGTTAGAAGTAAGAAATGAATACTAAACAATAAATATATTAGTAAAAGTTAAATATAGATTTCCTTACGTCATATAAGAAATTATAACTCATCTCATTTTCCCTTACTCCAATCTGACAAAAAATATATGGATAAATCACACACTTACTTTTTTTTACAGAACAGATAACAAATGCAGACCTGAGGGACCAATTCTCAATCAGTCGAGCTCGGACAAGGAATGAGGAACTGGCAAGCTTTACCGGACACCACCTCTCTAAGTTCGAGGCAGCTGAACGGATGATGCTGAAGTCAGATCAGTATACTTTTGAGACGTCCCCTCACTTAAAAAAGTCAGAACTGTACCATTTAGATTCACAGTTCAAAGGTCATCGAAAATCTAATCTTTACAGTGCATTGGACATAAGGAGACAGAAGAAGTATGAATCACCAGGGTTTGAAGACAACAAAACGGACAGGATGAATATATATAATGTTGAAAACGACTACAAACCAAGAAAACGTTATGATTATGAAGATCTGAAAGGGAAAACGAGCAAATATGAACTTGAAAATGAATACAAAAACAAAAATACTGATCTTTTCACAACTGATTACAAATATGGGACAAAGAACGATCTCCTGCAAGAAATGGGGCTTCAAAGGAAGCTTGAGTCCAAGAAAATCTTCGACAACCTGACAAAAAGAAAACCTCTCGACAAAGGGATTGAAAAATCTAGTGGTTTTGAAGATTTTAGCTACAAACCTAAATCGACACGCAGAAGAACGACATTTAGTGATGAGATTAATCCAGGCCTAAGTAAAAAGGCGACAGAATTAACAAGGAGTCGCTCCGTCGGTACAGGTGTTGATTTGCGAAGATCGAAATCTGTCTCTCTTAGCCGAGATTTATCCTCAAGACTCATCCTTGACGATAAGAAAGGATATTACACACTGCGACCAAGACCAAAGTCGGTTGCCATGACGTATGATTTTTCCGAATATGAAAGTCGGCCTAAGTCAGCTAGTGTAACACGTGACTTTGTATCAAAATCTGGTTACGACTCGGACAGAGAAGATAGTTTCCGGTCACAACGAACACGACCAAAGTCGGCATCTTTTTCACGAGATCTTGACAGCCCAAGGCGGACTAGGTCAGTTTCTCTAGCTCGGGATATCAACGTTACTTCAGACAGAAAATTGGACGAGGACAAAGTTTTAGGAAAAAGAGATGCTCGAGCCAGGTCATTGTCTGTGTCACGTGACACTGAGGAACTCATCCGTTCTGTGTCACGTGACACCGAGGAACTCATCCGTTCTGTACGAGAAAGCAGTGTTGGAAAATCAGAGTTTGCAGATATTGAGGCATATAGAGCAGAGCTACACAATAAACAAAAAGTAGACAAAAGTTCCAAAACAACATGCAAAAGAAAACAACATCGAAAAGATCTCAAGTATCAAACCCTTACTAGACACTTTGCAGACGAGAATAAGCCAATCAAAGAAATTAATCCTGGGTTAAGTTTGAAAGCAAGAGAGGTTGTTAACAGACAGGGATATCGGTACAAAGTCGACAGAGATCTGCTGAACATTTCTATGTCTAGAAGTAAACAATCGTCACGTCCATCTGAAGACACTGGGGATGAGGAACCAGTCCTGAATGAATACAAAAAGCCAGAAAAAAATGAACCAAATACGGATGGGGAAGAGATGTTATCAGATGAAGCATTCAAAAGGAAGATGTACCTTAAAAACCTGGATCAATTCATAAACAGAGCAAACAATTCCTTCTATGATATTGAAGACAGCGAAGTACCCTCATGGAGAAAAGAAAAATTACAAGACACTGGCTTTGATTACACCAAGCACAGGGCAAGGAAGAACAAAATCGAGCTTTTCGACTTTGACGATATCAGAACGTCCAAACTCCCGGCCAGGCGCCAGCAACCAAAAAGAGCCCAGTCTGTAGGTCCGGAGTTGGAGACTAAAAATAAGATGTTAAATTCAATGTATGACAAGGAGAGACAAGCGCTTCTCAAGCTGGGGACTAACTGGGTACAGGATAAGCCGCTCTCCTTCATAGAAAGACTTAAAAGTAAGTCCTCCTTGGAGGGCAATAGTGTCCTCTTATCGTGTTTCGTCACCGGTAAAGAACCCTTCGTTGTTTTATGGTATCGGCGAGGGATTGCATTGTCAAGGGACGAAGAAGAAAATTTCCAAATTAGGGTAAAACTTATAAGACTTTCTCACAATTTTGTAACGGTTATATACAATCTTCATCCTTTCTATATCAAATAATAACGAGGCAAATAAGCTCATAAGGAATTTATTTGATCAACTATTTGGTAATTTACTTTTCAATCTGAATTAATCGGTAAAATATTATCAAATTTTAGAGCAATGGAGGCTTTCTTAGCCTTGAGATCCCGGTCACCTCCACTTACGACACGGGCGAGTATATGGTAGAGGTCCGCAATGAGGAGGGGAAGATTAAGTCCAACTGTTACCTCCAAGTGGAACGTACGTTTATAGACTTGTAGGAAGGTTTCCATACTCTGATTAGTGTTTTAGTTTCAATTTAGTTATCAACCTCTTTTATAATTGTAGCCGTCTTTGATCCTCGTGTGGATTACAAGCACCCCGAATTTATCGAGCCAATCCATTACGTCCACGTTAAAAAAGGACAAGCCGCTACATTCAGTTGTAAAGTGAAAGGTACCCCTGCTCCCTTTGTCAGATGGTAAGTCAAAAGTTTACAGGAACGTTTTTTGTTGAATATTGCAGGATAAGTGATATAAAATTAAGATAACAGTAAATGGAGTAATGACAAATATCCAAATAGAAGCACGCGTAAAACCTTAATTTCAGCGTTAAGATTAGTAATAATATTCTATTTTTGTTAACCTTCTTACTGAACTATTTTCCGAATGAATGAAAGCGGAAGGAAAAAATATTTCTCTTTAATGTAGGTTCAAGGATGGAATAGAACTCCAACATACTGAGAGAATCGACATCCACCAAGGAGAGAAGGGACAGGCTTTTCTTTTGATTCATGACACTGAGGAATGTGATACAGGACTGTACAAGTGTGAGGCCCAGAGCATGGCGGGGCGCTGTCGAAGCATAGCAAAACTCCAGGTTTTAGGTATGTAACAAATTGACTATCGTAAAAATTGATGCACCAATTTAATAAACATCGGTTTATGTTATAGATAACTAGATGTTGAAAGATAAAATGATGATAATAAATTATTTGTTTTTTTTAGATTCTATGGCGGATGCATGTGATGAGGTATCTTGTAACATCGAAGTTGAGAGAATCATCAGCAGAACAAAAGAGGCTAAAGGTATTGTAAGTGACGTTCCGATCCAGAAACCAAGGGCCTGGAGAGCTGGTGTAGAATCAACAGAACAACAGAAGGAGACTGTGACCACAGAAAAGGCCGATGCCATAAAAGAGACGCCTCTGAAGTCATCCGAAATCCTGACAGTCTTGGACGAGACTTTAAAAGCTGGTAATGTTGCACAATCGACAGAAGTGGATTTAAATCAAACCTCACCTGATAAGTCTCATTCAAAACCTGAATCTTCTGAGCCTAAATTAACAATTCCTTTATCTCTTGACCAGTCTTTACCTTCTTTTGCACCAGCAACAGTGAATGTTGACACTTCTTCTATTCCTTTAGTCGAAAGATCTCTATTAACTGATGTCACAAACGATTCTAACAAACAAGCACCTATAGATATTTCTGTGTCGAAATCTGAACAGACACAATCTTTAGCTGAAGCTGATCAACAAATAAAAAGGGATTCAAAACAGCTCATGGCAGCTGATGTGGAGAATGTCAAGTATATTACACCTTCTGAAACAGATTCAGCAACAGTGTACGAAGTGCAATCTGATTCAAATGTTGTGCAGATCCCGTCAACTTACATGTCTTCAATTGAAGTTGAACATCAAATTGATTATAACCTTCCTTCAGAAATTGATTTCAAGTTCTTGGAACACGACTCTGGTACTGACAAAATCAGCAAAGCATCTGAAACAATTGTTTCAAAAAGAGAAGTTAATGTGAATTCGGAAATACCATTAGAGGATGCTTCAGTAAAATCTGATGTTCATGGGAAGGGACCTGATGAAAAAGTTTCGGAGACTTTCGCCGATGCTTCAAAGCCGTCCCAGGTAGGTGTTGCTAGAATTGACAATAATGCGAAAGAAAAAGCAAGATCGAACACAGAGGAAATACCATTAGAGGATGCTTCAGTAAAATCTGATGTTCATGGGAAGGGATCCATTGATGAAAAAGTTTCGGAAACTTTGGCCGATGCTTCAAAACCATCACAGGAAGGTGTTTATAGATTTGACAATGATGCGAAAGAAAAAGCAAGATCGAACACAGAGCAGATACCATTAGAGAAAGCTTCCGTAAAATCTAATGTTCATGGGAAGGGACCTGATGCTGTATTCATGGATGAAAAAGTTTTGGAAACTTTCGCCGATGCTTCAAAACCGTCTCAGAGAGGTGTTGATATAATTGACAATGATGCGAAAGAAAAAGCAAGATCGAAAACAGAGGAAATTCAATTAGAGAATGCTTCAGTAAAATCTGATGTTCATGGGAAGGGACCTGATGCTATATCCATGGATGAAAAAGTTTCGGAAACTTTCGCTAATATTTCAAAACCGTCTCAGGAAGGTGTTGATAGAATTTACGGTGATGCAAAAAAAGAAGCAAGGTCGAATACAGAGCAAATACCATTGCAGGATGCTTCAGTAAAATCTGATGTTCATAGGAAGGGACCTTTGTCCATGTATGACTCAGTTTCGGAAACTTTCGCTAATATTTCAAAACCGTCTCAGGAAGGTGTTGATAGAATTTACGGTGATGCAAAAAAAGAAGCAAGGTCGAATACAGAGCAAATACCATTACAGGATGCTTCAGTGAATTCTGATGTTCATAGGAAGGGACCTTTGTCCATGTATGACCCAGTTTCGGAAACTTTCGCTAATATTTCAAAACCGTCTCAGGAAGGTTTTGATAGAATTGACAATAATGCGAAAGAAGAAGCAAGATCGAACACAGAGCAAATACTTTTCACCAAAACGACTAGCAAAAATACAATAAATAGATCAACGGAAGGATCATCTGAAGTACTTGGAGTCGAAAACATAGAAGATCACGTAGATATTGAGATGCGGGTGGACATAAGCGAGAAGCAAGAACTTGCAAAATTGATTGGCAACGATTTCAAACCTGTATCTACTGACAATACTGGTTATTTAGAGGGATTCCAAATTTCATCCTTAGTTGCTTCTACTGTTTCAGGACCAATAGAAGAGGCCGTTAAAGCACATCCAGTAGTCCAAATTGGTCCTGCAATACAAGAGAATCTTGAAAATAAATTTGCAAAATCTAACGATGAGCACATTTCATATTCATTGCCCCCTGAATCCGAAATCGTAGAATCTCTTACCACTCCCATTGACCTTTCCTATCCACAATCTAATGACAGATGCTCTCTGTCTCCAAAGCAAAGAGCACAAGAAGACACAGCACTTCACACTGAACACAGCACTAACAATATTGATGACCAAAGTTTGTGTACTGAGGTCTGTCAAGACATTTTGAATGCAGAGCAAGAAAATGAGTTTAAAGCAATTGAAAGAGATGACTCAATGTATAGTGATATATCATCTGCTAAAGATTTTAGTGTATCAGTTCCTGGTAAGTCAATTGTATATTATTGAATCATTTTTAGTTTTTTTTTCTTCCTACATTCAAACATCCAAAGTATTTATATTTCAAATATTTATTATCTATGTAGCACAAAGAGTGTCGTCACCTATAGAAAAGAAAATAAAAACCTCTGAAGCAGGGGGCATTGAAAAACCGGGATCACCCAGCATAACACCAAATGTTCAAAAGTCTGAAAAAGAAGAATCAAAAGTTGACGTTATCGATGGACAAAAAGCTGTTTCTGAAGAAACTACTACTCCTGAGATCAAGGAATCGGTAGAAAAGATAGAGAAGGTACAAGAGAAGGAAGATGCAGAAAAACGTCCGGCAGAGGTAGAGAAAGTGGATGTGGAGAAAGCATTGGAAGAGGAAGAGAAAGCCCCAACAGTTGCAGAGAAGTCTCAGGACGAGAAAGAGAAAGCAGACCTAAAGGAAGAACAGAAAGAAACTGTATTAACAGAAGCATCAGACACTGTTAAAGAACCAGTTGAGGCACAGGAAGATGCACCAAAAGAAGAGGATAGAGAACCTCAACCACCAACCTTCGTCAAAAATCTACCAGAAAAATTAGATTTAAAAGATGGGGATGATTTGCTTCTTCAGTGCATCACTGATGGACTACCAAAACCAGAAGGTATGATTGTAATTGTGAACATATTAATTAATTAAGATGACATACATAAGTTTTTGGCGAATAATGGGTATTTATAAGCGATTTAACATGATTTCACAATTTTTTTTCAAGTTATTTGGATGCACGAAAATAAACGAATCGAAGCCAGTGAAAATATTTTCATAAAAGATTCCCATGATGTTCACGCTTTGGAGATTAAGAAGGTTAATCACAAAGTAAACTCAGGTGTGTACATGGCTAAACTCGTAGGAGGATCAAGCTTCGGAGAACAGGAGGAGGTGGTGTCAAGATGTAAAGTGTCGATCTTGACAACGGCTTCAATAGAGGAAAGCAAAGAACCTGTTGAGGAGGACATCAAGGAAAAAGATCTTTTACCTCTGGTGGAAAAACAGATATCTACTGAGCAAGAAGAACTGAAATTACAAATACCGCCGAGGTAATTATATAAAATAATAAAATTGTGTCATAAGATGACATTAATGTAGGTTCATAAAACACTAAAAATATACTAGTCGTTATGGCAATACATTAAATTTTTTTTTATTACATACTTAGTAATAAATACAGGATTTTTGCATACTCAGTATGCGATATGCCTGACGTCACAATAGCCGCATCGTCGCAAACCACAGGTTTTGAGTCCGCAAGCTTCCTTGTGATGATAGAGAGAATCGACGTGAATCACCCGTAGGTTATCGACGATGCAATAGCCGTATCAGCCCTGCAGGGCTGATATGGATTTGCAGGGGCTGATACGGATCAATATCACACACTAAGTAAATTAAACCTTAAAAAAAACAGTACTTGTGATCATACATATATTTTAGGGGTTACATAATTCTCTTGATTTTAACATTTTGAATGTAAGGAATTGACAAATACATGTAATAGATTATTTTCAAATTACGGATCGGGGACATTTGAAATAGAAACTTGTACATGTTAACGAGGCTGGGGGGTGGCAGCCATTTTCAGACTATTTCGATCTCCTTTAAAAGGAGAGCTCCATATAAAGATATAAGAAATGATCAAAATTTAAAACTAAAATTTATGATTTTTTTCTTTATCAAATGAATGTTGACAGCTTAAGATACCATATCTAAAAAATAAGTTAAATCTGGTGGTTACTTTGTGGTTAAATTGTTGACCCCCCAGCCTCCTTAAAACAAACCCAAACCGCATGAGGCAATAGTGTACATGTAAGAAGTCCATACATGATTATTTACTTATTTTCTTCTCAACTCAAGTGTTCTGTATCTTATTACTAAGTATGTAATAAACATAAAATATACCTTTTTCCACATCACATCCTGTATCAGCCCTCGACCAATATCAGCCCCCGGGCCTTCGGCCCAAAGGCTAATATTGGTGTCTCAGGCTGATACAGGATGTGATATGGAAAGAATATGTATTATTCTCTATATTAAAGCTTTAACAACTTTTCAAGCTAATCACGTTTATCAGAATCATATTTGACATCTCGGTATCGCAAAAATGTTGCAAGCCTTGAAGTTTGTAATGTCGTTTGGAATTTTCTAGATCCAGAGTCAAGTTGTATTGTCAGATTTTAATATAGTATTTTGTTTTGCCTTTTTCAAAGTTGCTCATGGATTTTGATTTTTTTCTCTGAAGTGTTGACCTCCAAGAAGTATGTGAAGAAGGACAATCGGATGCCAATAAAATGCACATTCCAATGGTTTCCCCAACAGGGGTACATTGTAAGCATTGTATTTTCCCCAATATTTATTGCACAAATATGGATAATGATGGCTCATTATTATGACTCATTCTTGATAATGAGCACAAATATTGCATTAATATGGAAAGAAATTCCGATATTGTAATCTTCTTTTATATACTGGTAGTATATTTACAATAAATGATATCTATGAACTGTTCTACGGATATATACCAACCTAAATGTGTTGAACTTTAAACAGGCCATTCCAGTCCTCTTGATAAGGCCGAGAAAGGTATCAGGTTGAACACTCCACCATTCTCCAATATCCTCCTCTCAAGTGTATTTACCCTGTAGTAAGAGATTTTGGTTTCCTCTTTCCAGCCATGGTTCTTGTAGACTGTTTTTGAAATACTCTATTTACCCATAAACGAATCAAATAATTTGTGTACTTTGAGAATTGATGATCTTTTCTTGGTTGTCTGACAATAGAAAATTTTTATTTCCTATCCTCTCCATGTAAATATTCTCTTTCCTGATATTGTTATTTCCAGTTTTCAATGGTGTGTATTTTTGTGGAGATTCGATTTTAAATAAAGTGTACATTGTTTTCGATAAATACATATACTCTTTCTTTTGATGTTTTTCCTTAATGATCTATCCCTTTCACATATTTTATACAACCGTCTTTTTTACACTTTCACGCTTTTTAAAGATTTCATGAAAGCCTCTTATTTTAATGAATTTGAATTTAAAAGTAAAAAAATAAATACGAATTAAAACCACATTTTGTTTGGATAGAGGAGGAATTGCCCGCTTCCCAGACCAGTCCCCACTTTAGCCAAGCTTTGGACGAAGAGTTGTATCCCTTAGAGAGAGATGAAAACGTTAGAATCCAATGCGTGGTAGCAGGGGAACCGTGTCCAAAGATAGTATGGTAAGTATAATCTCTAATTTGTCTCTATTTTTAATTTTTATCTATAACTTTAATTGGTTGATCAAACGATTTTGGAAGTAAACCTGTTTGCAACTGAATTGCCTCTTGCCCATCCTATAATCGCCATTCTCCCACTTTCAATATCTTCCATTTCCGCCAGGTTCAAAGATGGCGTGAAGCTGGAGCAGTCCAGTCGAGTCCGTCTGGAATGGGATCCAGATACCCGGATTGCTAGTGTGCTTCTAAAGAGACTTCACATTTTGGATACCGGAGAGTATGAATGTATCGTGTATGGGGAGAATGGAAGTTATAGCACCAAAACAACTCTCCATGTTAAAGGTAGTTGAAAGCAGAAGAGAAATATTTTTGTAACAATTTCTGATTTTTTTGTTAAGAAGATATTTACAAAACACGTATTGTGTAATGAAGATTCAAATACATGTATATCAAAAGAGCGGCTGTAATCCTCCTAGCAGCAGATCTATAGAGTTAAGGTTTTATATATTTGTCTTTGACCAGAACGCTACAGATTTCGTAATGTAAAAAAGGTGCAATTTACGGCGCAATATTTTTTGTGAACTTTTATGGAGAATTTCTTTACTCTCTAGCACTGGTCAATCAACTACGTATTACTCCCTAGTTTTTGATACATTCTGTAGCCAAAATTAGGAAATAACTATCTTCTAAGTTGGTATTTGCGACCGTTAATGCTGATTTAACGGTCGCAAACTGAGTTTTACCGGCGACGCGTAAGCGGAGCCGGTAAAACGGATGTTTGCGACCGTTAAATCAGCATTAACGGTCGCAAATACCAAATTAGAAGATCAGTTATTCCCATTCTAATGCAATCCATGCATTTTGTTTGTTGTTTACGTCTTTTTTTGTTGAGTTTGGTTATATAAAATACGTCACGAAGCATTGTGTTTTGCGTCGCTCTATTGTGACGTCACAATGAAAAGCTTTCACTCACGTTAATGCTCGTTTTACAGCTTCAAACATCAGTGCATTAGCCAATCAAAAGGTGTTTTACAAAATAATTACATTAGAATGTATATTTTATCCACCTCCCAACCATTTATAGTTGTCTGTACAGGCAATAAACTCGCTAAAAATGAATATTCAGCAATCTAACAAATGATATTAATCAAGCAAGTTTATCACTTGTAGAGACGACTATTTGGGGTTGGGAGATGGATGAATTATACAGATTACTAGTAGTTAAATAATGTGTCTAGAAATAGAGAGTGAAAGGTAGTTAATTGACCGATGCTGGAAAATGGAGAAATTCTCCCTAAAATATTGCGCCGTAAATTGCACCTTTTTTGCATTACGGGATCTGAAGCGTAATGGTCAAAGACAAATATATAAAACCATAACGCTACAGATCTGCAGCTATCATCCTCCGAATATAGCAAAGTTTTTCTGTGTTTGGAGATAGTCACTTGTAGCTGTAGAGTTTAATAGATTTCTGTAAACCAACTTACATTCGCGTGCGAGAGTCTTGTCATCGCGAAAATTTCTCGAACCGGTCCTTACAGTTTCTGTGTCTATTAACAATAGATTCTTAAAGGCTTGATCGCGAAAATGAATCGTCGGAAACTAGTTTACTCCTGGTAAATCGCGAAATAAAGTCGTAGCGAATAGAAGTCGGTTTACAGTACCTTCCGGGACGCAGTTGGGAAGAAAAGCTTGTCTTATAACACTGGTTGAAGCAATATTCATTAGAACAAGACTTCCTGATTTGGATACTTATATTTATCCACTTTCGAATGAGTGAATTAAAAACATAATATATACTAGTACCCTAATCGAGTTCAAGAACCTTTTACAAGACAATATCTAATAGGGTGTTTCTGTCTTTATAAAAGTGCCCTGAAATTATTTCTCGCACACATGTGAAATGCCTTTTCAAATCTTTGACAGCCCTCGAGATGCAGAAAGTGGAGACTATAGATCGGGATGAACCTCCAGAGAATGTTCCACCCAAGTTCTTCCTGTCTCTGAAGGATAAGAAAGTCTTTCAAGGAAAAGGAACGACATTGGACTGTGTCGTAAAAGGCAATCCGGAACCGGAAGTGAAATGGCTAAGACACGGAAAGGAGATTGTTTCTAGACACGGAAAATACACGATCACAGTAAGTAATTTTGTTTTATTTAGTCATTCATTCATTTCTTTTTTGTCAGATTAATTTTATTATAGTTTGTATAACAAATTTTGTGAAATTTATCACTTTCATTGCAAGCATTGTAAGATTGTTAAAATAAACAATTCCAATAAAATTTTCAGATTTTATGTACAGTTTTGTTTAAACCAAAGAAAAACGAGATTTATATGTTGACTCGAAAAGTTCAGGTTAACACAAGGTAAAAGAAATTTTAGAGTCTGTCACATTTATTTAATCCCTGGATGTTTTACTGTATATAGACGGTACTGACCAACTAAAAAGTAAATTGCATGACGAGCAGAATGACTTAATTTTTTCAATCGTCAATATACTTTATCTATTTAGCAGTATTCCATCATCACTTGCACATGGTGTAAATATATCCCAATGGGTTCGAGTATGATCTAAGTACGATTCATTTTTAAACCAATGCAAGCTACTGATAAATAAGTTGGTACAACAATAAGTTTTTCAACATAATTATTCTGCTTAATTTTATTGGACTTTTTCTGCCTGATCATACATAGTAGGTGTAAGAGATGTGACCCGTCGACAAGGGATATTTACTATATAATAGTAACCTGATCCGACCGCTGTTGTTTTCAGTGATCCGTGTGTTTGTCCTATTCACACTGCGGAATATTTACTTACATTACGAGATTCCTCTGATCTCTGTTTATTATCTTCACTTTTAACGTTTTAGAACTTGAACCAGCAGCACAGTCTAACTATTGAGGATTTTAAGAAGTCAGACGAGGGCTGCTACACTGTGGAGGCCACAAGCGAGTCAGGCTGCTGTTCCTCTAGCGCCTATCTTACCATGGAGGGTATGTCAGAAATATATATAGTCAATTGTAATAATTGTGAAATAATTTCAAACTGACGAATAGCGAATAAAAGATGACGCGAATAATATTTGATTTACAGTATTTTGTTTCATTCTCTATTGAATCGTTTGCTACTGCTTGTTGTTTCAGCTGTTGTTGAGGAGGTTGACACCACTAAACTAGAAAATTCAGCTCCAGAATTCACGAGCAAAATGGAGGGAATTATGACACCTGTCGGTGGAGTCGTGACGTTTAAGTGTTCTGCTTCTGGATACCCTGTACCTAAATTCAAATGGCGAGTTTATCATTTTTCATTCATGCATATACATGCATCATACATATCTCTCTCTCTCTCTCTCTCTCTCTCTCTCTCTCATTTAAAGTCATCATTTCCTAGGTTCCATGGTCTTTACAATGACCTTGTCACTAAATACAATCTACCATTAAGTCAAATGCTGAGGTTTTTCATACTAATTGTAAGGCCATTATTTACACATCGATTTGTTGACAAACCTGTCCTTTATTTCCCGATCGTGACAAATAAAACACCGTGTTTGTGATCCGTCGGCAGGGGATGCTCACTTCTCCATGGCACCTGTTCCCACCTCTCATGTATTAGAGGTCCGCGTTTGCTCTGCTCCTAATTCGTTTTCTTTAATGCACTTTTGAGCTCGAATACCATTCTTTTTCTCAATTCATTTCACGCAGTCAAAATGATTGAAAATTTACAATAAATGATTTTTTTTCTTCTAAAATCAGGCAGAAAGATATGCTAGATCTTTACCAGTCCAAGAGAATAACAATTGACAACGTTCCAGGAGAGACAACTTTAACTATTAATGACGTCAGTCGACGTGATGGTGGAATGTACGTGTGTGTCGCTAAAAACACCCTAGGGAGAAGCAAGCAAACGGCAAAACTTATTGTCAGCGGTCTGTCATATATTTCTTTTTGGGCATAGATTTTTTTTTAATTTTCCTATTTCATAGTTTTAAAGTTTTTATTGAATCCAAGCAATATAAACATTTGAAAACAAAAGCATTTATATATTGTATTCATTTGTAGAGGATTGTAAGGAGACCAGACGCCTTAGTATCTCTGGGGATGTGGACAAACCAGAGGAACCAGTTGTACCACAAAGTGAGTCTACTGACTCTGTTAAAGACACTGCTGAGAAATCTTTAGAACCATTATCGGAAGGTAAAGAGGAGCCAGTTGAAGCAAAAGAAGTTGCAGGGGCAAAGGAGGAAGTTTATGAAGCTACTGTGAAGCCAGACGATGAAAAAGCTCCAGTCGAGGACACTTCAGTGAAAGAGAAACCGACAGAGTTGGAGGAGGCAGTAGTAGAAGTGTCGTCTGCTGAGGAGAATGCAACAGCTGAAAAGGAAGAAGTTGTTCCCGAAAAGTTGACGGCTGCAGAGAAAACTGATATTGAAGAAAAAACAGCAGTTGTTGAAGAAAAATCAGCAACTCAGGTACCAGAGGAAAAGATGTTGTCCACACCAAAGACAATGGAATCTGCCGAAGAAGTCTCTTTGACAGAAAATGTTGCCTTTGCTTCCGTAGAAAATGCTGCTATGATGAAAAAAGAAGTTGTGGAAAAACAGGAAAAAGCAGAAGAAACCTCCTCCATTCAACAAATAAAACCCGATAAGAATCAAGCTGAAATGGCACTAAAATCTGAAGAGAAGAAATATGAAGAGATGAAATCTGAGGAGAAGTTTGATACTGCAAAGGCTGATTCTACTGTGTCTGATAACTTTAAAGAGGCAAAAGCCTCTGAGGAAAAAGAAGTGACTGAAGTGAATGAAAAATTTGAGGGTAAGGTTGTACAAAAGGAAGTGGACACTGACAAAAGTTCTAAAACATCTCCAAAGACTGCAGACGAAAGCGAACTAGATATCGATCACTTAGTACAACAAGCAGAAACAATTTTAGCTGAATCTGATTCAACAAAAACTGAAAAGAATGACTTATCTTTCGAAGAAGTTTTGGCCAAGTCTGTCATGGAAGAATCAGTAGCAGAGGCAGCCAGTGAAATGGAAAAAATCAATAAAAGTAAAAAACGTAAACTATCAAAAACAAAACGTCGCTCCCAGAGCTTAGACTCGGAGGAGGCATCCAGTGTCAAGGATTCAGTAGAGGGAGCGGAATCAGAAAGTAAAGAGGCTGAGGTATCAACGAAAAGAGTCACTAAGACAACTGAATCTGCTGTTCAGAAGGGAGGCACGTCATTGCAGAGTGCAGCAAAGAGCAAGAGTGTCTCTTTTGAAGAAGTAGTGGAGATTTCTGGTGCTGACACTGTTGACTCTGCGATATCAATGCAAGCCTCAACGTCAAAGGTGTCTGAGTCCAAAACAAAATCATCTCGAGTGGAAAGTCACACGAAATCTGTTGAAGGAAATGTTGAAGTTAAATCAGTAAAGGAATTAATAACGAGCGGGAAAGAGAAAGCCTCTGAGTCGGTCACAGCAGCTGAAGCTAGCGAATCTGCTTCCACAACTATACGAGAAACCAGACAGTGTAAGGCTGTATCCATGAGCTATACTCTACTTCGCATAATAAAGAATAAAAATAGGCATAATACAAATTTTGATCCATGAGCTATACTTTACTTCGCATAATAAAGAATAAAACTAGGCATAATACAAATTTTGTAATCTACTGCATGTGTTTTTGTTTTATTACCATGCTATTTCAGAATTATTTTAAATATGCAAATTTCTCTTCTTTTTTTTTTTTCGCAGTGGACAGGTTGATGTCCATGGAGGACGTTAAAGAAATACTTGATGTGGATACCTTGAAAATGAATGAAACAAGGTTTGTTGCCTTGAAATTTACCGCTAAATTTGACGTTTATGGTGAGGATTATGTAGAGAATCACTGCCTAATTAGTAGAGTATGCCAGGGCATCAACAATAGTACTAGTTGTAAAAGTGGGATAATTTGGGCGAAACCCTTATGCATACTGGTAAATTATCCCACATTTCCAACTATCGTTGATGCCCCTGGCATACTCTATTAACTAGAAAGTGATTCCTTATAATTCCATTTCCTTGTGAAATAAAATTGTAAATTTAGATCTTAAAATGTAGACTATTAGATGTAAATTACATGAGGCCTCCCATGTCAATTTCAATAGCTCCCGCTCACTGACGTCAAACACAAAGACAGTCGCATGAAAGATTACATCAAAATTGGGCCTCTTTAACGTCAGACACAAAGATAGACGCACCAGATTTACATGCATATTGGGTCTCCTTAGTCCTGACTTACAGCTTAGCTAAATTTATATTCTGGTAGAATGATCAAGAAATCAACTTTCAAAGAGTTATCACAGAGAAAACAAATAGAAATGGAAATAATTCTTTGTATTTTTCGATGGACTTTTGATCTTTTGAATACTATTCGTTATCTCCATGTGTTTCATGAATGCTGGATACCTTCATATATAGAAATAAAACACTTGTAGTTCAATACTTTATAAAACATGATAACAGGTGCCATTTGTCCATCAGTAAGTCTCGGCATCATTATGATAACGAAATATTTATATACTGTATTGACAGTACATGTATCAATATATGGTGTGAATTTCCTAGGGAGGCTATAGTGGAGCAGAAGACAGCTAGTGGACGGACCCAGGTCCTGGAAGTGAGTGCCAGGCGCGTGTCTAAACAGCTGTCCCTGGAAGAGCAGGCGGCCATCGCCACACACCAGCATCACCTTCACCACCCTCCGGAAATCATAGTCCCTCCCCAGAATCAGTTCGTCAGTCTCCACAGTGAGATAGAGCTCACCGTCAAAGTCCGCGCGGCTCATGGCGCCAAAATTAGCTGGTTCCATGACGGACAGGAAGTAGCAGTGACTGGTAGGTTTTTTTTTTCATTTAGTCTAATGTTTTTTTTTAGTCCCTTACCTTTTTAATTCATAATATGTATCTAGAATTGGGGTGAATCTGTAATGAAACTGTTTTTTTTTATTAATTATTTCAATTATTTTTTTTGAGAAGTGAACTGTTACTTATACAGTGTTTCAACAGGAATAATTTATGATTGTGAATAGTGCATTATTTGTGATCATTTAATTTGATAACGTTGAACATGATAAAATCACATGCAATCTTTTTTTTTCTCCTTGTGTGAAATGTGCACTTGCACTGAAATATAATTTACTGTTATTGTTTGCTTTTTTCACACGCTATCCTTTAATTTAAGACAAACTTTTAGAGGATATATTTGGTAAATATACATTTTTCCACTTCTGGGTTGCTTTGCTTGTGTGAAGTATTCATGATGCCAATTATGCGGCATTTCTTTTTGCAGTTTGGCTTTTTGTGGTTTTTGCTTAGGAAGCATTTACGATGATGCAATTATCATGATCTATGGACTTTCCTCTCGGGGATTATTTTTGAATCAGTAAAAATACTTTAATTTTATAATAAGAAAATTCAGCAAGACCTATCCAGGGTATTAAATTTATTGAGTGAAGAGTATTACTTACTTTGAGCATATATGAAGACCAAAAAGAAGAAAAAAACGAGATTCAAAAAATGGTAGGTGAGTTATATAACAGACAAAGCTAGCTGCAGATTTGTTGCGTTACAGTTTTATATATTTGTCTTCGACCATACCGATACATGGAAAAATTCGGAGGTCCATTCTTCCAATACGTTTTGAGTTGAAAACGCTTGAGCGTTGCTGGGAACAACTATAATACATGTATTCGCTTAATTAATCAATGATTAATGTACTGGTTTTACTTATTTTTTTGTCTGTACTTGTAATATACGAAGTTATTTTTCTCATCAGTATTTCAGAACAGTGCATGACTGTGAGAAATTAATTAAAAGAGATATTATTTCTTTGAAAAAAAATAAAAGTTTGTTCTATTATGTATGGATTTTCTTGTTCGCTTTCAGTGGTTTTGTCCTCTTGCAGGGTAATAGGGGGCCAGACCTTTACAATTCCCCCCTAGTCAGTCAAAATTTAGAGATAGACAAGTACATCTTCAAATGTCGTGAATTGAGAAATTTTCATTACTAAAAAAAAATGGAAATTTTCCAGGGGATAATCATATTTTAACATTCTTCCCCACCCCCTTTTTTGTTTTGATTAGAACTAGGATTCTGTTTAATGCAAACCTTAGAATGTTTTTTTAGCAAAACAATTTTGATGTTCATATGGCGATAAGTTCAACTTTTTTACTGTTCAATACTAACACGTGGTTTGTTTATTTTACAGGAGAACATTACGAAATGACGGATATCGAGGTACCAGAAACGGAATAAGGACCCACCCCTCATTTTAACCTTATAAAATATAAACAAGGATTACCACAAATGCACCACGAGATAAAACATGTCTGTATGTTCAGACATGGGCGATGTGACAGTTTTATTATGGTGTTCATGACGGAATGGTGTTTGTAACATTTTTTAGAGTAAAATCTCTTCAGCATTTCATTGCAAGGGCATGTACTTGATATAAATTTCGGGTCCCGTAATGATAAGATTTTGTCCATTGCATGTTTCAGAAGGTGTGAAAATGAGTCGACTTTTGTGTCAGTAATTTTTTCGAGCCATGTTCTTTTTGTAAGTATTACAGGTTTTAGTTTGTACATATACACTGTTTATTTGACGCTTCAAGCTGGTAAACTCACACCAATAAAAAAAATAATTTAAAGGGGAAAAAAAGAAAACCAATCTGCTACCTTCGTCATTCCATTTGTACATGTTATCCAATCAATCATCACCTTTTATTAAAATAAGTTTGTATCCAGATTAGTTGGCGTTTAAACAAAAGATTTTATGTTACCTAGGGTTAAATATCCTTATGCAAAATATGATGTTCAACCAAGGTTATTTGTATAAATCAAATGACCGATGTGACAAAATACCAAGCCCAGCTTTGTAATTTTACACTAAATGGGGTATAAAGTAATGGGTTGATTTCTATTAATAAACCAATTTTAAAACTCGGATTTTTGCCTGCTTTATTGTGAAAAATAAAAGGATTGTATTTATTCTGTTGAATTCCTTGTATTTCATTTGTTAATGATACATGTACTTTTCCAAAGACTGTGATCCAAACACTTGATGACTGTAAGGATTGAATATCAAATAAAAATGAAAACATCAGTGTGTGTCTTGTACTTAATAAAACCTTATATTTACTCGAATAATATTTAAATAATAAAATGCTTTCTTTGGTTGTTAGTACGGGAATTAATGTTGCAGCTATTGCAGAAAAAATACATAACCCGCGTAAGCGGGTTATGTAATTTTTTCTGCTATTGCTGCAACATCAAAGAAAGCATTTTATCGTTTCTATTACATCTTTATTATAAATCAATCAAAGTAAAATTAAATTTGTTCAAGAAAACTACACACGTGGCTTGCTCAGTGTTGTTCATGCACTGATTAATGGCAATGGGTTTTGTCATATACAAATTTTAATTGAAAAATTTAAATTTGTATATAACAATTCTCCCATTAATTGTCATATACAAATTTTAATTGAAAAATTCAAATTTTTGTAGAGGACAGTTTCATAAGAATTAAAAGGGAAAATATTCAGTGGATGTACTTTACCGACATTCAGCACTATGTTTTATACACCCCCAACTTATCTTGCACTTTGACGATTTCTTAGAAAGGTTTTCATGTCAGTTAAATTTTTATCATAAAATATATGACCTTATGACAAGTTACCATGAGCGGAAGATTTCTGCCTTGTTTCCTCTTCCAATATCGCAATTTAAGGTTTCACCAAAGGTCAGCATATCCAACCCAAACTATAAAGTTCAAACTTTTACAGTGTATAAATATTTATACATGTTTATCATCGATAAACAGATAGAAAGTATCATTTGAAAACAAATATTTAAAAAAAAAAAAAAAATTATATTAAAAAATTTGCATATGTAAAAAAAAAAATGCACCGGTACTTTTAGTGAAAACAATCATTGTAGAAATATGTTTATTCATGAAGGGCAAGTTGGACGTGAATGGTCTCTGACAGGCTGTTATTGAAAGCATATGAAAAAAACAAATACGCTTATAAAATCCTCCATTTGCATTGTACTTCAGTTTCCAAGTCTCAACATTTGGACAAAATAAACAGAGAAATTAACTTTCCAGAGGCTATCGAAGTCCTACTTGTCCTTCATTGATAAACATAACAGGGTATATAGTAATCGGTCTGTCCGTCTGTCTGGGATACCCATCTCTTATCCGCAACTCCTCTAATACCGCTGAATGAAATTTGATGAGACTTTCACAAAATCTTTGTTATATACTCCTCCTATCTTACTTTTTGATCGGACACATATTTTGTGTTTTCCAGAGCAAAACATGAACACTGCCATTTTTTCTAGAGTATTGAAGGGTATTCATCCCTTATCCGCAACTCATCCTATACCACTGGACAAAATTTAGTTCCTTCACAGATTTTTTTTATTACAGAATCCCATTGTGCACCTCCTACTTTACTTTTTGATCCGACTCTATTTCGGGTCTCCAACAGCAAAACAGGAACTTTGTCATTATAATCATATGGGAGGCGGGGGGGGGGGGGGGGGGGGGG
>PRKT01000161.1:733265-798074 GCA_003671525.1 Saccostrea glomerata | reverse complement strand
GGGGGGGGGGGGGGGGGTATCATTTAGTGAGCTCAATTGCTTACAATACTTCTAGTTTGCTTCTGCAATGATGAATTTACTAAAAGTTCGGATGTACTGAAGTGCATTTTGTAAAAGTAGATGATTTTTTAAAGAATTTTTCTCATATTTGTTATCAATCGATACTTTCTATCTGTTAATCAATGAAATATTTATAAACTGTACCAGTTTTAACTTTATAAACAACATAGTTCTGGAGCTATTGTAAAAATAATTTTGGGGCATGTTGACCTCCGGTGAAACCTTAAAGCAAGAGGGAAGTGTTGGCATCTGTTCGATATAGGCATGTTGGCAATGTTTTACTGTAAACAAATTCCAGTTGCACGAGTGAAAACACCTGGTCAAAATCATACCAAAACAATCCTAGCAACTCCGAATCTTCCAGTGCAAAAAAAGTCTTTTCTAAACGGTATTACAGGCATCAAAATAAAAACAATGAACTCCATATATCTCAAGTTTATTTATGTATACTTTGTACATATTTACAAATTGTAAAAAGAAAAACAAGGGGGTTATTTTCAAATAATTCCATAACAAGTATCCTTAATTAAAAATCATCTGCTCCTTGGCATATCAAATTTGCATAAAACATTTTCTTAAATGTGTAACACCCTGTATATCATAACACGATTCACAGAGCCATGTTATTTCTCACAAAAAATATGATTCCTCTCCGTACTTTGTACAAACATACACCATGTCATCTCTCATGTTCACATACAAACACACACACACTCTCACGTTAACACAGAATCAGGAGTCCATTTCATGATATCGGGCAAACATTGTCTTCTTCACTGACTCTCTGTAGTCGTCACCTGAGGTCGTACCATAATTAGCTCCCCTCATCCCTAGTCCCGCCGCCTGGGCTCGCCTCTCGGCCTGTAATCACAAGTAACATCAGATTTATACAACAGTTTTACAGAAATGGGAGCATTTTCTATGCAAGATATTGTTTAATATATCTTTCTCTTTTGGAAAAAGTTTCCCTAAAATTAGCACATTTTGGACACAGAATTTCTTGTTTTACTTTCTAAAATTTACTAATAACATATCTCAATATCTACGGGAAATTTTTTATTGTATTCAAGGAATTTTTCAACTGGTTTACAAATTCCTTGATAAATGTTTACACTAATAGCCACTGCAGTGTACCTCTATGGGGTTGACGATCCCCTGTCCAGACTTGCCTAATCCTTTCCCAGCCTGCCAGCCCATTTTCTGTAGGAGCTTATTACCTATGTTGTCACCTCCAATACCAGCCTTGGTTGGCTGCTCATATCTGTAACACATTTTACATTAAAAACTTTATTTTTGTAAACAAAAATGTTTTTGTAAGTGTCTTAGATTTTTCAAAAGCATTACAAAATACACATCTTAACACCTAATCCCACTTTCTCTACAGAATTTTTTTTTTCCCCCGAGTTGGTTTCATTTTCATTTAATTGAAGCGTTTTTTTTTTGTACAAACTTACGGTACTGGAATATCTGGTCTTTTATGCCTGGGTTCTGGTGGAGGTGGAATTCCATATTTATCCCTGCGCTCTTTGGCTCTATCTCGATACTACAAAGTTAGAAGCAAGAATCATATTACAACACTCAATACACTGTATATCTAGAATGTACAAACTAATTTCAACAACAAGGATCATACTCGTATATTACAGCACCACTTACCTGGAATTGACCAGAATCACTGCTACCTGAAGCAGCTTTGGACTTTATCAAATTCTCTAAATTTTGCTTAAAAAAAAAATAAGAACAAAAATCACATGTATGCTAAATTTCAAATTCATATTAGCAATTACTACACCTGCAATTTTAAGCATAATTCCAGGATAACTTAAACAGACAGAAGCTTTATGTGTAAGATGTAAGTACATACCTTGTGGAGATCAGACATCTGCTGATGCTTGATAAGGATCTCCTTGGTCTGGAACTGACGCTTACACAACAGACAGGCCAGCTTGTTCCAATCCGTCAGCTTACTCTCATCCAGAATACCCCCATCATCATCTCCCTGCTCCTCATCATCACTGTCCCCACCGTAGGATGCCACCAGACCGGGCTTGGCACCACCTCCCCCACTACTAGGAGAGTTAACCTGAAAGGCATAAGAATATAGCAATATAGAAAAGCACCATTAAACTGATCCCTCTTATTAATCAGAAAACAGCTTACTCTTAATAATGCAGTTGTAAATTCTAGGAAGCACTGCACTGTGCTAAATTCTTAACCATGTTAGGGTTATATAAAGTGACCAAATGAAGTACTTACAGCTGCTGGCGGTGGAGGCATTAACTTCTTGTCCTCTAGACCTCCTTTAGCCTGAAGATCAAATGTTAACAATCATCAGTCTTCAAATTTCACTTGTACTTAAGTACATGCATCAAAATATTTCTTTGGATATGACCACTTACACTTTTCTCCAGAATTGCATAGCCAGCATCAGCAGTAGCAGATTCCTTCCTCTCATTCTGACTCATAGATTTTAAAGCTGCATTAAATCCTTTCATGGCTTCTTTCTGTTTATTCATGGTTTGAGCCCATTTTTCCATGTCCTATGGAAAAAAATATATCCATCATCAACAGTTTCCATCGTTTATCATCAGAATTGACTCAATTGAGTAGATATTGTAGTTCTTCAGTGTCAAAACATGAAAATGTTGGTACATGGACTACTTAATTATATAACAAATGAAGTTACCTTGGCAATTTTCTTGGCCATCTTGTTTTTCTCCTTTTTCTCCTCCTTCTTCTTTTTCTCTGTTGTCCCTTCCCCCTCAGTCACTGCTCCAGGCCCTTGATTGGCGGGGGCGGGGAGGTACGTTGATTTCTCGGCGTCCCAGTACATAAACTGACCAGTCTGGGCGTTGTAGTAGTACTGTGAGTTGGCATCGTAGTAGAGAGTTGTCAGGGGATCGTAGTAGTACCCTGAAGTCTCCTCAAACTGATAGGTGGATACATCTGGGGGAGCTGGGGAGAAAAAAGAACAGGTCAAATAAATGTCTACAGTTATAATCATTATCAACAAAATTATCACTAACAGATTGAAACTTAAAGTGACAGAGAAGTGCCTCTGGACTTATTAATTTTTTTTTTTTGACAATTGGAGATTAGATACAGGATCATTAAGCAAAAATTCTGATTAGACTTGTAGCATTAGCAGAGTGTGTCCCAAAAACTTCATGGGTACTGATAAGGTTAAATCATCACCCGTGGAACTGAAGTTTGGTATTTCTATGGCACAATATCTACACCCACGTAACCATGACGGCAATACATAGGCTCTAACTTGTGCAGGTTCAAGTACCTTTTCTTACATCTTCACATTTTTTAATGTGTTTCAGATATTGCTGTCACAATATACAGGAGGCCTTTCATATAATCTGGGCCTAACTCATTAAAAGAAATGCTCCAGTAACCGTCTTCTACTGCAGTACATGTATACAGAGTACTTACGATATTTAGGGTACTCTTCAGTGGTTTTCTCTTCCGGAGCAGGTGCTTGTTGTTGGTCTTTATTCTGACCCTAAAACAAAGTAATAAAAATATTAGTCTTGAAAAAACATAAAACAAGTGAATTAATATACCCTAAAATCTTGAAAATAAGACGGATTTAATAATAGGCCGGTTTTGAAAATAAGCCACCTATTTCTTGCATTAAAAATTACTCGAAAATAAGCCAGTTTTGAAAATAAGCCGGTCAGGACAATGCCATTTAGGAAAGATGTTAAACGTTTAACGATTTCCTCGTCTTAAAAATTTGACGAGGGAAGACTTTGACAATATTTATTTACTGTGCAAAATAAAAGTTATCTTTCTTTAATTCATTTAACCTTTACCAATTTCTGCATACGACATAGAACGAACAAGTACGAGTAACGACGTCATAGTACGAACTAAGTCTGTAGCTACTAATAACCGTATGTAAAATTACTAATAAAGGTTGTTTATAAAGTTAATTTTTTTTTTACCAGTAATCATGTTACGCTGGCTAAAAAACTTAATTGCGGAACCAGCTAAAATGGCGAATTCTTTTCATGAAATTGTCAGAACAATAATGATCTCATCTAGACCTGTACAAGCTAATGATGTGTTATAAGGTGGTAATAATTAAATAAGTAAATGGATAAAAAGACGTTTTTGTTTGTAAAGCATTTAACTGCCAGGTAATACTGCCCGAGGCAAGATACCTGCTGATCGGCAGGGCTTGGTAGTAATTACATTTCAATGTAACGTATAATTGAGTTGTTTAAATATGTATTTGTTTGATTAATTTATCAAGTAATTCAATTCCAAGCGGATATCTTATATATTATTTTTACTTTTTTAAAACAAGTTTATATTTCATGTAAATTCATATGCTGTATACAATGAAACTAACTTTTCGGGATCGGCATTCTCAAAATATAAAGTAGACGATCCTAAAGAACGTACACCGGGAAACGCCAATGAAAAGAAGAGTGCTTTCTTCTCTTACCAGTTTTTTGCATTGATAATAAGCCGCAATTTGAAAATAAGCCGGTCTTGAAAATAAGCCCCCACTTTCTTACCAAAACTTAAAATAAGCCGCGGCTTATTTTCAAGATTTTAGGGTATCAAACCTGTAATCACTGTATATTTCCTGACCTTTTTCTGTTGTGATCCTTTGGCTGCCAGAGATTTATTAATGGCTGCCTGAGCTACAGCTGCTGCTGCATTTGTCGAATCCGCTACAACAAAGGAGAAAATCAATTTACAATACTTTTATATACATGTTATAATTCCCGAACATGCTACTCACAGTGAACTAAAGCCACACATGTAAATTGCAATGATTTTAACTCTATAGCATATAGCCACATCTCCATTCTTAACTCAATGCTTGATTAAACAGGACAGTTTCCAGAACTTACTCTGTGTTCCTTCGTAGTATTGAGCATAGGCTGCCTGGTTGTAATCTGCACCCTGGTAAAAACTCTGGTCAAAATAACCCTGCTGAGGGGTCTGGTTATAGTCCCACCCCTGACCCTAAAAATATAAAAAATTACATATTTACCCCTACATTTATCAAAGCTTTTTCCTTTAAAAAGCTTTTCTTGTCATTTTATGACAAAATTTAGAGAAAATGTTTGCTTTAAAATATGAGGGCAGTTTCCTTTTTATAAATAAGACTTTCATCAATATAAAAATTACAAAACACAACCAGACAGATGTCTTTGTTTTGATATCACAATGATAGTACAAGTTTATTTCTATCATTACCTGTGCTGTACTGTATTGGCTTGCTGCTGCATTTAAGGTAGCCATTCTGAAAAACAACAATCTTCATGTTTAACTCTTCTACAATGTCTATAACTGATTTGGCCAAAAATTTTCGGCAATTACATATACAATTAGAAAGAACTAATTTTTTAATATCTTTTTAGAAACTATTACCACAAGAAGGTGTTATATATATTTTCAAGACTCTAAATAATAAGACTTGTCGGAATGAATGTAATGTACAATGAATGTTAGACAAAGTGTGTGTACATATAACACTTACACAGTGGAGAAAGTATTTTTGGCAAAGTTGACCATGAGCTGCTTTCCGTCCACCTCCAGTGGTAAGTGGTTGTTGAACTGATCCATCAGCTGAGATGCCTCGTTTACCGTGTTTAACTCCATGAACCCAAACCCTTTGGAGGTGTTGGTGGCCTCATCTCTGATGATCTGAACGTTCTTCAGTGGGAAAGTGGTGATCTGTCCCATCACATGTACAATGTTGTCCTCTGTTGTCAGAGCATCCAAACCACGCAGGATCAAGGCTATTTAGAGTAAGACAGAATACAGCATTAAAAACTCTCTACTACAACTGTACTATGTTATTTGACTTGGATAATTCAGTGTCGAGAACTAATCTCATGATAGTAATAAAATATAAACTATAAGAGGTTAGAAAATTTGGAATTCCATTAGCTTTAGTTCAGTCATTTCCTTGTCCTAGAACACTAGACAAGAACTTGCATTACTCACTGTTACACGGATTTGTACCAATCTGATCAAAGCCATCTCCTTCTTGTTTTCTCTCAGACTCTGAAATACAAAATAACATTGCTTTATATCCACCCCAAACAAATCTGAGATCCACCAGCTTGATTTTGCCCAGTCCCCTGATCTGTCTGTGGGTCAACCCTTTTTTTCACATCATCAAATAAAGAGCCAAATATAGGAATGATAGTATTTTACATTCTCTCTCCCCTTCTCTCTCTCTCACTAGGCATGCCATTCTTTAAGGTTTTCATTCAAATTTGAAATTGACATATATCCTTTTACATATATTCATAACAACTGTCAATAAAAGACTCTGAAATCTCTATTTTTCATGATCTACAAATCATGCTTTTTTTAAACAACAAACGTAAATAAATTATTGGTTATGTCACTAAAAATCAAGGCAAAATTCCATCAGTTATTTGTTAATGAAGATCTTCAACAATATAGAATTGTTGATTTGAAGTAGAATAGAAGAAGAAGAGTTTTATGCAAAATAAAAAAGTCATTGATATGATTTACAGAGGTAAAATTCTTGTTCAGTATAGTATGTTTTGGTCAAGTAGTAAACAATGAAGTAAACCCCCCCTTCCCTGGCCCATACCCCTTTTTTCCCCAATGTTTTTATCCCCTACCCGCCCCTACATTACTGCACACCTGATAATTCTCCAAGTGTATGATATACTCTACCTTCTCGCGACAAATTGCACTTGAAACAGTGATCCCTTCTCTTGAAATTATGGACGCCACACTAAAAGTTAAGAAATTTACATACAAATTTAAATTATCCTATAAAATATCATTGAACAAGAGCATGGAAGAAAAATTATGAGTTGGTATAGAGGTGTGTATCTTGTAAATGTTTGTTTTACTCACCTTCAAATAAAACCCTTTTAAATATGATTTGCATAACTTATGTATTACAAAATAAATATATGGTGTCTATAATATATCTTACAAAATATAACTGAATTTGAAGAACAGATTAAATTAGAAATATCTATATTCCTGGACACTATTTTGTCCAGTACATTTTCTTTTTCCTGTTTAAAAAACTTACAACTTTTAAACTTTTTCATTTATTAATGGGTTATTTTCATTTTTTTCTGGTTTTACAAAACCCAGTACTGAAATCCGCACTTCAATATCTGTTGTCAATATTAAGGAAAGTATCAAAATAGAAATGCTTTAACTCCAAAATCAAAATGCTCAACCCACCCCACTCCCAAAATCTCACCCCTCCCACAACAAATAGACCAGCCAAGGAGGCCACCAGAGGAGGAAGACATTACCTTGCTACAGGTCCAGTCAGTTTTATGGATAGGCCCCTTCTCTGGCCCTGTCTTGGGGGTGCTGTAGTGCATGGTGGCAGAATAATGATTCTGGATATTCAGCACGCCCTGTAAAATAAACACAAAGATTTTACATGTCATCCTAAAAGGGCAATTACCAGAAGCCAAAAGAGCCTGTCGTGGACTGTAATCTGTATATAGTAGCAGTACACAGAGTTTTGTAATGGGCTCTGTCAGCATGCATGGGAATGAGTTAATTGGTTATCATAAAGTCACGTTTTCCCCTTACGGGGACAAAGGAATAGTAGTATTGTAGAAAAGCAGATGTGATTATACATCTAAGATTTTGATTAGAAATCTATCAAAATCCTGAAGTTAAGGAAACTACATGTATTGCAAGAAATCATTATAAAGTTTTCATTAGTGCCTTCTAGCTCTGTTAGTTGAAGGATTTTTCAGAACATGATGAATATCACACAACTTTTTACACATTTCATCATGACTGTTTCACAATTTCAGAATGTTGTTAAATTCAATCAAACTTAAAATTTAATTTTAATTCACCCCCCCCCCCTTAAATATTAAACATTTCAATCTTTATATAAAAAGTGTTTCAATTTATAATCTATTCGAATTCTGCCACTAAATTTAGTCAATTTAAACTCAACTTAATTTTTGAATAAAAATTATGAAGTGACTCTCCTAAATTTGTGCACACTTCTCTGTCCTTTCATCTTCCCAGTTGAGCATGTTTTAATAATGAATTCCTAGATCCCTCTCCCTTGCACATGTACACACTAGACATTGTTATGGCCCTAACTTGTACACTCATGACATTGTTTGACATAAACGAACTCCTAGATCCCCTCCTCTAACTTGTACACTCATGACATTGTTTGATATAAACAAACACCTAGATTCCCCCTAACTTGTACACTCATGACATTGTTTGATATGAACAAACTCCTAGATTCCCCCTAACTTGTACACTCTTGACATTGATATGATAATAAACTCCTACATCCCCCCTAACATGTACACTCTTGACATTTGTTTGATATGATATAAATGAATTCCTACATCCCCCCTAACTTGTTCACTCTTGACATTGTTTTGATAATGAACTCCAAGACCCCCTTCCTAACTTGTACACTCTTGACATTGTTATGATAATGAACTCCTATACTACCCTGAAGTTGTACACTCTTGACATTTGTTTGATATGATATAAATGAACTCCTACATCCCCCCTAACTTGTTCATTCTTGACATTGAATGATAATGAACTCCAAGACCCCCTCCCCAACTTGTACAGTCTTGACTGTTATCAAAATGAACTCCTACATCCCCCCTAACTTGTTCACTCTTGACATTGTTATGATAATGAACTCCTACACCCCCCTAACTTGTACACTCTTGACATTGTTATGATAATGAACTCCAGGACCCCCTCCCCAACTTGTACACTCTTGACATTGTTATGATAATAAACTCCTAGATCCCCCCTAACTTATACACTCTTGACATTTGTTTGACCTGATAATGATCCATCCATCGCTGGGCATCTGCCACACTCTGAAACTCCACGAATGCAAAGCCCCGGGAGGTACCTGTTTAACGATTTAAATGTCATTAGCACACAAAGTTTATCTTATTGTTGGGCACAACAAATCAGCATCACGAGTCATCCTCCAAAATGTCTGTATCAAGGCCAAGGGGCATCATATGTTCTCTGCAACTTACCAACTTCCACTGGTACTCGAATGAACACATCAATTTCTAACATGTTCTAATTTTTTAAACTAAACTTGCATATCAAATATTGAATTATTTTATTGCCTTATTTTTCCCTACTATTTTTTTTTTTTTAGAAATAACTCTTTTTTTCTGTGCCTTATATTTGTCAAACAATATAGAGACTTCCATTATCCTTTCATCTTATTTTCTGCTATCTTAATTTATTTTTTCTTTGTTATGTTTTTTTGTTGTTCTTTTTTTTAAATGGGTTGTGTGTATGATTTGAATTGATAAATTGAAGATAGCATGAATATTAATATTATTCAGGAAACTTTAAGTTCAAAATATGGTTGACTTTGTAAAATTGAAAGATTTGTTTATACCTGTACTTCTTCTCATAAGGCGCACATCTCTAACAGGGGCCCCAAACATCATTAATTCTGCACGAATCTGTAAAACAACGTTCACATATAATAGGAACTTTATTATACATGCAAACTCATTTAATACCAATAGACTGCTGCAAAAAGCTATGCTTTACAACGACTGTTGCAGGTTGAATCAATATTATTGATAATCTTACATCTTTCTCCTCTACTTGTGGGGGTAGATTTCTGAGCAGTACTGTATTTGTTGGTGTGTCTGTCATCCACTTTTCCCCAGCCCTATCCTCTCTCTGATCTGACCTGTGGAAACTGTCACGACTGTCCGAGTCCTAGGATGGATAAACAACATCATCAGCTATTTCCTCAATAGTACTCAAACAAATTAAATGTTACTTTGTACTTATTAAACAATGGTTCAACTCCAACATGAAGTTCTCTAGAATTAATAACTTTGTAACCAATCTACAAACTGAACTAGTGATACAGAATATTTAATTCCATTACTATGATCAGTACAGTAATAGAAGTACAGCGATATCATTTTTTCTTGTGTGGATACAGACTACAACTATTACTGTTATACTGCCAATATTTATTCACCAATAAGTAAGACAACAGTCACAGAACGGTCTTATTTCTTACCCTATCGTCATCTGAAGATCTGTGAGAACTTCTTTCTCTGTCTCGCCTATCTCTCCCTCTATCACGATCTCGGTCACGATCGCGATCTCTTCTACGATTTCTGTCACGATCATGTGATGATCTTCTCTCATCTCGACGACGTCCATCCCTGTCCCTGTCTCGCCTTCTGGATCTACATTAACAATAACCTTTAGTTTTAAAAACAACAATTGGGCCACAACAATTCAAGTCATTCTTGGCCTAGAGGTGATTTATTTACCAATTAAGATGTATTTTTGAGTAATCCATCTAACCATAAGAACATTATTGAAGTTATTTTGAGTTGCTTACCTGTCTCTATCTCTTTCTCTATTATAGTCTGGCTGATTGTCCATGTTATCTTGTTTTTGACCGAGGTGACCTGGTACAAGGTCATATCCACCTTCCTCATAGCCGTAATTTTCATTTATGTATTCACCCTCTTCGTACTCCTCTCCAGCATGGTTGTACATATTGATAGGCACACCCACAGCTCCCATGGCCCCCTGGTATATACCATACTGACCCTGCTGCAGGGCAAATGGATGAATCTCCATGTCACTGAAAGAAAACACACATCATTATTATTTGATGTGACAATGTTACTTACAGGGCAATGAAAGGTAAAGACTGCATATGAACACATTTCAAATATTTGTTTCTTTGTTTTAGAACATCATTTGACATTTGCGCTAGTGCATATGAAGATTTTTGCAATTTTCCAAATCGGATTGTGACACTCTAAATTTAAACAAAGATAAAGCTGTTTTCCCTCATGTTAATGATTTTTTAACAAGAAAATTTTGTATCATCTACAAGTTGTTAATATATCCGAAAGAAATACTGGTATTGATCAGCTATTTATAGAATTTAAGAGCTCGTTAATTATATTAATCTAAACATCAAGTTCAAATGAATTTTGCTATATTAATCACCAAGTATACAATAATCACCCAGTATACTGTATGTTTGGATGAAAATATGAGGGGCGTATCCACAACGTCAAGCTAATTTTTTCTACCCATTGGGAATGGATCCGGTACCGATTCAATTGGGAAAAATACAAACAGGAATTATCTGTCATGTCAACAACTGAAATTTATTTCACATTTATTCAATACCTTATAACCTATCAATTGACGTTTTAAAGAATAATCAACGAGAATTCATGGTTTTACATATTAATGCCCCTTGTTCTCTTGTTGTTAAGCTTAGCTTAAGCTAAGTTTAGCTTCTTTCCCCATACAGTAACCTTGTGGAATTCTCTCCCACACTCAGTGGTGGCAGCGGCCTCTCTGGACCAGCTCAGAACTCTGGTCCCTATGTCCCATAGCTCTTCTATTTATAAAAACAAGTAGAACCCAATGTAAATACACATTTCCATGCACAATTTTGTAAATTGTTTTTCATTGCACTAGGTTTATTTATACCTTCTATGGCACTTAGTTTTTTTTCTTTTTTTTTCACATGCGTTTTACAATTAAAATTTAGAGGTCCGTTTGCGCAGGGCCAGCGTTCAATCATCAGGGTTAATAGAACACTGTATAATGTAGATGTAGATGTTGTCACGCTTTCAAGTTGTTAAAAATGTAAAGACAGTAGCATGTCCACGCTGTCAACAACGCATGTCCCACCATATTACCACTGAACTCTACTTTCGATTAAAGAGGAAGTTAAACATTAAGTTGAGTCCTACTTTTCATACTAAAAATAAAGGGAAAGACCCTGATCCACTCAGGACGAACATTGAAACAACACAAATCCACTCGGTGCGAACACTACCTGGATTCCCTTTGAGCTGATAAGGGAAGTGTGCTCAACTGCTATTCCATGGCAGGCCATGGAACATGAACCACAGGAGACGGCAATTTTATCAATAAATAGAAAATAAATGGTAAACAGGCATAAATCCTACCAGTGAGCTTCGCGAGCGTAGCGAGCGAAGCGACAGGATGGCAACGAGTTTTCTCGATTTTCTCTAAATCGCCGTCCAGCCAACATCAAACTCCACAAATCAACTTTGGAGTGTCCAGTAAGTAATTCCTAACATTTTTTACCATTCAACTACCCTTAATTATCTCCATAACCACACTTTTTCACATCTTGTTTACAACCAGCGGCCATTGACAATCTGCGTGACGTCACAACCGCTGCAGCAAATAATAAATAATCATTTTGGGTCTCTTTTATTGTGTTTTCGGCATTAGTAATTGATTTTTAAAAATCCACTTACTGAACAGAAGCTCTAAAATTGCTGGACATCTTCAATTGTCTTGAATCACTAATAAAAAACGACTGTCACTCTCTGTTTTTATATTTCCCACAAACGAAAGTAGACAATTATCTCCCTTTCTTTTTGAATCAACACATTCCAATTTCTATTAAGGGATAGAGTTAGTAAATGTTTTTTGAGTTATATAAACATTAAAAAATAAATAAAAACTTAATCCATTGGTAAAAAATTTTTTAATAGCATATTTATTAATTTGATGAATTATTACTTGCTGCAGTGGTTGTGACGTCACGCAGATTGTCAATGGCCGCTGGTTGTAAACGAGATGTGAAAAACGCCCCATATCAGCCCTCGGGCCTTCGGTCCTCGGGCTGATATGGGGCCACTCGGGCTGATATGATATATGATATGGATTTTAGTATGTAATATTCTCTATGCCTTCATGTTGTACTTAGTATATTTTTGAACATTCAAATGAGTTGTAATTATTAGCCCAAGGGCAATATTCAGTGTATACACTGAATAAACCACATCACTTGAATGTGCTTTTTACATTTCTTGCAGCCTTTTAGAATTTTCAACACTTGGGTGGGCGACCCCTCTAAAATTGTGTTGCTGAGGGCTGTGTTAGACACGATAAAGGAAGATAACTTGTTAGACCTCGTGTCGGACACGGGGGCACACCTCCTTAAAGGGCTAAGGGATATACAAGTGAGTACAAAAGAGTTCAAACATTGAAGAGTTACTGTTAGAAGGTTACATATTTTTGTTTTACTCATATTTTGTTTTGTTTTAATCATATATACATGTATAGGCATTTTACTCTAAATTTAGATACGTAATATACCAAAAACTATTCACTGTATATAATGTTCATTTGATTAAGTAGCCTATATTACTGAAGATCCAGTTTCAATTTCCTGACTTGTTATAGAATAGGACTATCGGAAAGGATTTTTTTCTTTTTCAGCGAAAATATCCTTGCTACGTCAGTAATGCCCGTGGTCTTGGGACTCTGTGCGCTGAGGATTTTCCGAACAATTCTCAAAGAGATAGAATTATTCATCATCTACGGAATAAGGGTGAATAGCTACATATATACATATTGCTAACAATTTGTTTGTTCTTGAAGTTTGAAAAAAATGAAAGCTGTTTGGAACCCATACAACCCACACCCACCAAATCCCTGCACATGGCTTTAAGATTTTTAGACTGTGAAATATAAGCCTTTTTAATTACAGTCCTACTTTTTCAACATAACTGTATCTTTCTTCACATTTGGGTCTTTAAACATATTTAAATAAATTATATAATTATGTGTGTGCATGTACAAAAGGTCTTTTATCTATTAATACAGGTATAAACACTGGTCCTAGTGGGGACAAGTCCATCAGACTTCGACCTTCCTTGACCTTTACAAAGAAGCATGCTGATATTTTCTTGGAGATTTTTGAATCAACAATAGAAAACAGAATGGCATGATTGACAATATTGCAGGTTTACTCAGCAACTTATAGGTCTAAGTCTATTACATTGTATATGTAGAGGCCTAGCTGTGGACCTTGAAGATGTTATACGTGTTTGTTATACTTATATAAATCCTGCAAAGTGTCTAGTAAGGGTTTGATACTTGAGATCTTTTCGATGTTGTTTTCTTTTGCATGTTGTTTTGGAACTTTTGTCTACTTTTTGTTTATTGTGCAGCTCTGCTCTATATGCCTCAATATCTGCAAACTCTGATTTTCCAACACTGCTTTCTCGTACAGAACGGATGAGTTCCTCGGTGTCACGTGACACAGAACGGATGAGTTCCTCAGTGTCACGTGACACAGACAATGACCTGGCTCGAGCATCTCTTTTTCCTAAAACTTTGTCCTCGTCCAATTTTCTGTCTGAAGTAACGTTGATATCCCGAGCTAGAGAAACTGACCTAGTCCGCCTTGGGCTGTCAAGATCTCGTGAAAAAGATGCCGACTTTGGTCGTGTTCGTTGTGACCGGAAACTATCTTCTCTGTCCGAGTCGTAACCAGATTTTGATACAAAGTCACGTGTTACACTAGCTGACTTAGGCCGACTTTCATATTCGGAAAAATCATACGTCATGGCAACCGACTTTGGTCTTGGTCGCAGTGTGTAATATCCTTTCTTATCGTCAAGGATGAGTCTTGAGGATACATCTCGGCTAAGAGAGACAGATTTCGATCTTCGCAAATCAACACCTGTACCGACGGAGCGACTCCTTGTTAATTCTGTCGCCTTTTTACTTAGGCCTGGATTAATCTCATCACTAAATGTCGTTCTTCTGCGTGTCGATTTAGGTTTGTAGCTAAAATCTTCAAAACCACTAGATTTTTCAATTCCTTTGTCGAGGGGTTTTCTTTTTGTCAGGTTGTCGAAGATTTTCTTGGACTCAAGCTTCCTTTGAAGCCCCATTTCTTGCAGGAGATCGTTCTTTGTCCCATATTTGTAATCAGTTGTGAAAAGATCAGTATTTTTGTTTTTGTATTCATTTTCAAGTTCATATTTGCTCGTTTTCCCTTTCAGATCTTCATAATCATAACGTTTTCTTGGTTTGTAGTCGTTTTCAACATTATATATATTCATCCTGTCCGTTTTGTTGTCTTCAAACCCTGGTGATTCATACTTCTTCTGTCTCCTTATGTCCAATGCACTGTAAAGATTAGATTTTCGATGACCTTTGAACTGTGAATCTAAATGGTACAGTTCTGACTTTTTTAAGTGAGGGGACGTCTCAAAAGTATACTGATCTGACTTCAGCATCATCCGTTCAGCTGCCTCGAACTTAGAGAGGTGGTGTCCGGTAAAGCTTGCCAGTTCCTCATTCCTTGTCCGAGCTCGGCTGATTGAGAATTGGTCCCTCAGGTCTGCATTTGTTATCTGTCTACTTTTTGTCTGCTTTTCATAAAACAGAAACTTAATCCAAAATAGCTAAATAAAGCTATATTTTATAGGTAAATAAACCTATATAGGTAAATTAAGCTATATAGCTAAATCTAGTGATTTTCCTGGACCTGTCTAGTATACGTATTTTCAATGTGAATTTGACTTGATTTATTTTTTTACATATGCATGATGCAGCTTAAGGTTCATGTCTGATACGAATCCTTTTTCTCTCATATAAAATGTTGCTTTAACTCGTATTTTTTTTTTGTAAAGAAATGTTTGTATTTAGTAGAATACAAACAACTGCAGCATATCTTGAACAAAAAAGGCTTTTCAACTTGTCAATTGGTAAAATGAAATAAAAAACGATAACGAACAATATTCAAGCTCAGAAGTCCATAAAACAACACAAAATAGGAGCAGAGCAAACATAGACCTCCAAAACATCATTTCTTTTTTATTTTGAGCTTGTTCTTGGGAAGCATTCTTATTTGACAAGTTAGATTACACAACAGGTCAAGTTACCATAGAGTCATAGGCACAGAAAACTTTTCCTCCATTTAAGATTATATCGTAACAAGAGTAAACTGAGAGAGAAAAAATCGTCATTAATATAGCAAGTTGAGATGGTTTAATGCAATCGTTCTTCTAAATAGAAAACTTTAGAGAATCTAAGAAAACCCTTGATCAGTAAATTCTAAATATAACATTTTTTGTATTGCTTTCATGTACATGTATGCATTACACTTATTGCAATATCATCTCTCATTGATGGCACAAGCTTTTGTGCGCTTAAAAGTAATTATGCCAAGTGCATAGTCTTTCTATTTAAATAAATTGATTTTAATTTAAATCTCTGACTCTTTCTCTCGAAATGGAGATTGTTGTCACCATTATTAGAATATTCCTGGTTACTTAAATGCTTCCCCAATTTTAACAGAACTTACCACAAATCATAAGTAGCTAAAGGGACACAAGCTCAATCAAAATAAAGGGGCACATCCTCTTTGAAAATTGAATGACATCTCAGAAAATCTTCTTAAGAATTACTGGATCAGAAAAGATGATTTTTTCATTTAAGATTCACTACATAGGTTAAACATATTTTTTTTTCCTATATTGACCCCTTGGAAAAAGTGGGTCATAATAGGGGATCAAAGTATTACTTGGGAATACATGTATAAATGAATCACTCCCCTACCCGCCCCTACATTACTGCACACCTGATAATTCTCCAAGTGTATGATATACTCTACCTTCTCGCGACAAATTGCACTTGAAACAGTGATCCCTTCTCTTGAAATTATGGACGCCACACTAAAAGTTAAGAAATTTACATACAAATTTAAATTATCCTATAAAATATCATTGAACAAGAGCATGGAAGAAAAATTATGAGTTGGTATAGAGGTGTGTATCTTGTAAATGTTTGTTTTACTCACCTTCAAATAAAACCCTTTTAAATATGATTTGCATAACTTATGTATTACAAAATAAATATATGGTGTCTATAATATATCTTACAAAATATAACTGAATTTGAAGAACAGATTAAATTAGAAATATCTATATTCCTGGACACTATTTTGTCCAGTACATTTTCTTTTTCCTGTTTAAAAAACTTACAACTTTTAAACTTTTTCATTTATTAATGGGTTATTTTCATTTTTTTCTGGTTTTACAAAACCCAGTACTGAAATCCGCACTTCAATATCTGTTGTCAATATTAAGGAAAGTATCAAAATAGAAATGCTTTAACTCCAAAATCAAAATGCTCAACCCACCCCACTCCCAAAATCTCACCCCTCCCACAACAAATAGACCAGCCAAGGAGGCCACCAGAGGAGGAAGACATTACCTTGCTACAGGTCCAGTCAGTTTTATGGATAGGCCCCTTCTCTGGCCCTGTCTTGGGGGTGCTGTAGTGCATGGTGGCAGAATAATGATTCTGGATATTCAGCACGCCCTGTAAAATAAACACAAAGATTTTACATGTCATCCTAAAAGGGCAATTACCAGAAGCCAAAAGAGCCTGTCGTGGACTGTAATCTGTATATAGTAGCAGTACACAGAGTTTTGTAATGGGCTCTGTCAGCATGCATGGGAATGAGTTAATTGGTTATCATAAAGTCACGTTTTCCCCTTACGGGGACAAAGGAATAGTAGTATTGTAGAAAAGCAGATGTGATTATACATCTAAGATTTTGATTAGAAATCTATCAAAATCCTGAAGTTAAGGAAACTACATGTATTGCAAGAAATCATTATAAAGTTTTCATTAGTGCCTTCTAGCTCTGTTAGTTGAAGGATTTTTCAGAACATGATGAATATCACACAACTTTTTACACATTTCATCATGACTGTTTCACAATTTCAGAATGTTGTTAAATTCAACCCGCGTAAGCAGGTTATGTATTTTTTCTGCAACAGCTGCGACCGTTAATTCCAGTAATAACAAACAAAGAAAGCATTTTATTGTTTAAATTGTGAAAATTTTACAGAAATTTGTGCAATTTTCCTGCGATTCCACGGCGATTTTAAAAATTTAACGTTTTAAGTAATGACTCCGTGTAAACGCAGCTTTGTGTGACAGGGCCTTAAATCTGAAATAAAACCTCGGGTACCTACCTCCAATGGCCTCATTTCCCCCCGATAGTAAAACCCTCCTGCGAGCATCTTTTTACCAAAGGCCATGAGGTCGGGGGGCTCGGGTAATTCAAAATGTTCGTGGGCCCAAAACTTTCCTGTCGATCCACACCCTGTCTGGATTTCGTCAATTAACAAAGCTACATCATTCTGAAAACAACAAATCTCCAAAAAAATAGCAGATTTTCAAAACGAAATTCATGTTACAGTATTACAAAGTCTGGATCGATAATCAAAAGTTCATTAAAATGGCCAATTTAAGACTTTGGGTATAAAATCTCAAGATCATGAATCATATACCAATCGCAACTTTTCGGGCCTTCCCTAGAATTTAAGTGGAAGAACAATCGAGATTATCGAAAAGGCTCATAAAGTTATTCAAAATATACAAAAAGGTTTTGGCCACTTTTGGGCATACTTGTTTACATATTTTCTGAAGTTCTCGGAAAAACCAGGGACTGGCGTGGTTATCTCCCCCTGCAGATTGTACAGGTTCCACACAACACCCGGCAACAGGGCGGCCATCTTTCTTGTACTGCTCTATTTTATCTGCTACCTGCCAATGAAAAATCAACTTCTTTTTTACTTAAACCCAGTTCAATCAATTCACCAGGAGTTTGACAAAATCTTATTTCACGTATTTTTGCTACAGATCAATGTTTAATCAAATGTTGACACAGTTTTCCTCCCTAATTATACGCTGGTCAGGAATAATTGTGATAGACAAAACATTTTTCTAAGCACAATCTTGGGTTTAAATTAAAAGCCATCATATAGAAAACATGGATTTAAACGGTGTTCTTGTGTTCTGGCCGCTAGGGAAGTATTACGTTGAAACAGAACAACAAAGACACATCGAGGTGGAGCATCTCCTTTGCAGAGGGCGAAAGAAAGGTGGAAAACGATGGTCGCCAAATATATTTATACTACAGAAAGAGAGGACCTTAAAATTCGACCTCACTCAATGAGCGCTCTTCTTCCATTCTGTTTTCCCTCTCGTTTTCCTCCAGAGGATATTTCAGTAAAGGGAAAGTCGCTACAGGCCACTTCATGGTTCTAAGATCCAACTTCTGCATCCAGTTAGCGTGACTTGCCGCCAGCGCACCTGTAACCGTCATATGAAGATAGACACGGATAGAAGATACACAGGAAAACTACTAGTACGTGCTTTGGTAAAACTTTCAATCACTTTTTCTATATGAAAGTAAAAATTAAATTCATTTTAAACAACTTTTAAAACCCTCATCATTCCTCCACTCTTACTTAAACTAACAATTTTCCTCGTTTAAAAGGTGACACGATCTTTTATTGAGAAATCTTAATACCCCTTTCACAATTGACCCCAAAGCGAGGACGTAGAAAATATGAAGAGTGACCAGACGACAACGAAAAAAAAATGAAACGAAGAAGCCCTGGTTTGTAGAATACACATTAGTCATTTATAACAAGCTTATATACCCCACCCTCCCCCAAAACTAAAAGTGCTGAAAATCCCGAAAAAAAAAAATAAAAGGAATCAGAATTTCCCGGTTATATGCACATCTACACATTGTTTCCAAAATACATGTATCTGCAAAGTTTGACAAAATTCTGTGCAGCGGTTTAAGAGTAGTTGCGCTGACAAACTGTTCATCTCTATATTCAAAGTATGGCCAAAAATCTAAGTTTTAAGTGCGGATATTCCGGTAAAAGATAATGGAATCGGAATTTCCAGGTAATATGCACATCTACATATTGTGTTCTAAATATGTGCTAAGTTTGATGAAATTCTGTGCAGCGGTTTAAGAGGAGTTGCGCTGACAAACAGTTCATCTCTATACTGTATTCAAGGTATGGCCAAAAATTTAAGTTGAAAATTGTGGAAATTCCCGGAAAAAATAAAGGTATCGGAATTTCCTGGTAATATGCACATCTACACATTGTGTCCTAAATATCTGCAAAGTTTGATGAAATTTTGTGCAGCGGTTTAAGAGTAGCTGCGCTGACAAAAAAACATGCAGGACTGACTAACTGACACTCTGACTGACTGACTGACTGACGGACGGGTCAAAAACATTATAGCTCACGCAACCCGTGCGTGCGGTATAATTATACCCAGTGTCCAGCCGTGTGACGATCCTGTAAAGGACAGAATGGTAATATCAGCGCTCCCTGGTGGCAAGTTACACATACAAGAGGACATCTCTTCCGGTGTCGGTGGCGCCCCACCTCTCCTTCTTCTCTGCAGAAAAGAAGGAAACTAATCAAACAATACCCTAGCCATGGGTCAACATTATCTAAAATTAGCATCAAATGGATCGAGTTTGTGTCAGAATGCGAATGAAGTTATCAAATGGAAAAAAAATTATTTTATAAAAATGCTATGAAGTTTTAAGTACTGTACATGTACATGTATAGTAATTTAATTAAAAGGACCCTACTTCATTCGACTCTTGTTATATTTTTAATAACTGTACCTACTTCGTGAGCTATAAACATGGCTTTTAGTCCGTTCTCTATTGTACAGGAACCACAAGCCATGGTCTGAACTTGCTTCATTCCCAAAGGAGCAACCTACAGTCAAAAAAATTTTAGCTTTAAATCTAATTTCTTTGTGAAAATAGTTAGAATTTAATGAAGTGAAGAAGTAGCCATCTTCGATGCGGAAAAAATTAATTTCAAATAAATCCATCTTAGATTCGTTTTGAATTTAATTGAAACAACTTTTCACAGATATCTACCGATAAGAGATCCTCTTTAAGAAGTTCGTTCCAGTTGTTTGGGGGGAAAACTCCCAGGGAAGGTCGATTGATGAAAGTACTCTACAGAACAGGAATATCAGTCAGCATCACGCGCCAAAATGATAACTATAGAATGAATACTGCGATTTTTGAATGCATATACCGTGTATTAATTAGCGCTTGACAACGATTTTGCACTTATATTTGGGACAATAGTGATGCTAACTACTTCATAATCATTTAAACATAAGATTTTAATTAAATTGTTGACCTTAACTCTTTAATAATATATAAATAAATAGCATAAAATAAAACTTAAGAATTCCATAGAACTGTTCTGGTTTTTTTTAGAGTGAAAAGTTCAACGATTTTATTTCATTTCATCAGAGAGAGAGAGAGAGAGTGAGATTGGTTTTACCCAATTTTCCTTTTTACTCATCGTCTCTGCCAGTTTCGGATGATTATATCCTACAAGTAAAATTCTGGTACATGAAATATATCAAAGCATAGATATTATTATCTTATTAGGTTCATAATAAAGAATTTTGTTTTGTGTTTTCATTATTCATATAAATAATTTTTACCGATAGGAATGGACGCCATTTGTGTAAACATGTCCAGCATTACATTATCATCTGCGTCAACGATGTAATTTCCGCAACTTTTATTGTAGTCCGCGAAAAAAGCTACTGCATCTGTGTTCTATCAAGTAAATTGATATTGGATTACTTACTTAATTCATTTTTGATTTTCTAAACATCACATCAATTTAAAATAATGGTTTTCGTCGAAATATCCAAGTGACAATACTAAATCAGAAAGTGATCTAATAAAAGATACGAACCATAAGACTTTTTAAAAGTAACTTTAATTCAATCGTTTCCCGTTTATCAATGAAAATGTAGTTTTTGAAACTTGTGTTCTTGCATATACCGGTATTAATTTCTTATTATAACTTATGACTGGTTTTTGTATTTCAGCATTTGATTCATTTGATGTTGTAGAGTTCGGTAAACTTGAAAAATCGATCCATTGTAAAAACACCTGAATCTGGTCCAATTGGCGCAGCTGGTCCAAGGACTCTGGTCCAGGGATTTGGGTGACCATTTTTGGTCTAGTCGGCTCTACCAGGGAGTCGCGTCCAGCATCCTTTGAAAATCTGGCGAACCATATGCATGGGTTTGGAGCTGCAGAGACAGATATCTTTATCCACTAGGCCTATACATGAGGAATTTTAAAGACAATCGATCCGGGTCCAGGAAGGACACTCTTAAAATTATTAATTTAAAAAGTACTAGGGAAGCTCTATAGACACTCACAAAATGTGGGTTTTTTTTACTTGGAGAAAAATAATATATCGTATAAAGGTGTGCATATTGAGACTATTTAATTCATTTTAAGGGTACCTGCCTTAATATTCTGCTTGGGTGGAAAATGTTAAAAAACAAGGGACCTGCGTGAACAGAAACACTGTTGTTTACTTACAATGGAAAAATAATGGAAATAACTTTATGTAGTGCTAAGCACATTTTAGTCTATTACAACTTGTGTAATTAACTGTGAAAAACCATTTTTTCTATCTCTCTTCTAGGGGGCAGTTCACTCTAAAAAGCATTAAAAAATACCCTTCGATTAGAGCTCTTTAGTGTGCAGGTTTTAAAGACTCCTTTATATGGCACGCCAAATTCACAAAAATGAGCTAAACCTAGTTTCACAATAGATAAACTAGGTTTATCGACTGTAAACTATAGTTTACAAAACGTAAACTATAGTTAACGATTCGTTAAGTATAGTTTTCATCTGTAAAACTATATTTAACGGTTGCATTTGTTAACTATAGTTTACGAATGCTAATCAAAGTTTATCTGTCTGGTATAAGCGTTAACAATAGATTTTGTTGATAAACATAGATTCACGTTTGTAAACTATAGTTTAAAATAGTAAACTATAGTTAACAGTTGTTAATCATAGTTTCACAAATCGTGAAACTATATTTATCAGATCGTTAACTATAGTTAACGGTTTGTAAACTATAGTTTACAAATCGTGAAACTGTATTTATCAGATAATCTATTTTTTGCAATCGCAAATGATTGTTTTCAGTGTTAAGTATAGTTTACGGTTGTGAAACATAGATTATCGCGTTAACTATGGTTTACAGATGTAAAATATAGATTAACGTTGTTAACTATAGTTTACAGTCCGTAAACTATAGTTTACAACCGATAAACCTAGTTTATCGATTGTGAAACTATGATTAACTCATTTTTGTGAATTTGGCGTGCCATACCTTTATTAAGATGACACTTGACATTGGAAATTTTTTTCATGCAACAATTTTATTTTATGCATATGATTAACATGATTCAAGGTTCTTCGAAGTTCTATAAAGGGTCCTGTAAAAACAAATCCTTTGTAGTCTATAAACGTAAAACAGAAATGCCATCATAGTAAGTAAGTATAAGTAAATGAGTAAGTAAATTGATTGTTTATTATAGAGACATGTGTCATATTAGCATGATATGATATTAGAAGTGACCCGTGATGTCTTGCACTAATAGAAAAAGCATTTTACATTATGTATTATGTAATATATTCGAAGTAAATAAAATACGCAGAATACAGAATAAGCATTAAAACATGTTTCAAATTTCTCTAAATGCCTGGATACCTTTAGTTTATTAACCTAAATATAATTGTTAATCAATGTATACCCCGGATATATGTAGTTGATGTTTCTAGTGACTATTCATGAATATGTACTGGAGATTTGATACTTTTCCCTATAAAATATGATGAACTTTAGTATAATGACTAACTAGGAATTGAAGTTAGGGGGCGCATAAAGTTGACCGGGGGTCTGGGGGCCGCGTTGAGGTGGGGGCCCAGGGGGCGAAGCTCCTGGATTCTAGAGATTTCGTAGGGTAAAAATGAGGTTCTACCGAGTAGACAATTTTTTCATTTTCTTGACTAAACTAGGATTTACGCTAACTTTTACAATTTTTTTTGGGATGGGGGGGGGGCTTAAATCCGCCACTGCTTTGGTTAAGTACAAGCACATCACTTTGTCAATTCAAAGATATTTTTGTGAGCATTATCTGATTTTATGAACCTGGGGACCGAATTACCTTGGTGCCTGTTGAGTTGTATTAACATTAAAGCTCGTATTACCTCACCCCCTCAATGCGAAATAGAAAATAAATATGTACTGATATTAGAAAAATATACCTTCTTTTGCAAGCGTCGAATAAACGGTTTTCCTAAACATGGCTGCCATCGGTTATAAATAGGTTTATGTTTGTACGTTTATGTGTATGCATAAGAGATCATAACAAACTTGACCACGCAATGTTCGCTATCTATCTGGGACACGAGGACAGCCCTAGACATCAGCTCGTAATATTCAGGGATTAGTAAGTAGGACGTCATAAACTTTTTAGCATTGAAGTATAATTCAGAGTATCTGTGACCCATGCTTAAAGATACATGGACACAGATTTGAATTTAATATTTTCTGTATAATATCACAACTTATATATTTTAACAGCATTTTACACAAAAATAAATCAAAAATCTTACTTCGTTTTAAAGTTATTGAAACTTCAAATTTTTGGATGAGTTTGATTGACACATCCTTGCATTCTCACAAATTTTACTTTAATTCTCAATACTTGGGGAAAATGGCAATCTTGTTGTGTATTAATGAAAAAATACAAAACTTTAATCCATAAAAAATAATTATATTCAGAGAAGAAATGTTAGAAAGCAAAACTCCTTCACAAGTATCGTCATTCCGAGCTAAGTGTTGTGTACAGAGTTAAGCAAATTGATCACACCCGTGAAACGTACGCAGTTTTGGTGAACAGGGAACGAGCTCTGTTTTTGTTGATGTTTACGATTCACTGGGTGCGTTCAATTGTTAAAGTCTGCTCACCACAACTGCACGGATTGACAATATACTGTGTGTATGTTTTGCTTTCGAACATTTCTACTCTGATTTATCTGGATTATAGTTTTAATATTTTCATTCCATGCACCTTTAAGGGAAAAAAGAAGAAAATGCACGGATCGGAGGAGAGGGTCGAAGGGTGGCAGACACTTTAAGAAGGGCGAACGGGGCTACAGGGAGTTATGGTATAACATTTTATTGCAAGAGTTTCAGAGCTTCTTGAGATATCGCTTGGAAATAAAAGTATTACAAACATACAGAATATTTGAATTTACGACCTTGACCTGTGTCTTTTGACCTAAAAAAAAAATAGGGGTCTTTCCTAAGCAATATAAAATTCACTGTAAAAGCCCAAATGCTTCTCCAGATATCGCGCGGAGACGAATGTGTTGAAACTGACAAAATTCATAAATTTATGACCTTGAGGTTTGACCTACGACCTCAAAATAAATAAGGATATTCTTTATGCCATAGGACCTCAAAACAAATAGGGGTCTTTCTTAGACCTTAGAAAGGTACATTTATGGTACAAAATTTTACTGAAAAAGCTCTAAAGCTTCTAGAGATATTGCGTGGAAACGATAGTGTTCAAACAGACAGAATTTATGAATTCATGACCTTGACCTTTGACCTGAAAATCAATAGGCGTCTTACTTTTAATAAAAGCCCTAGGGGGTTGCTATGTAATATTCATTGCAAAAGTTTCTCGAGATATGGCGCGGAAACGAAAGTGCTACATACAGACAGATGGACAGACCGAGAATAATATCCCCCACTTTATGAAAGCAGGGGACAACACATGCAGGTTGTTACAATTGCTCAGAAGATTCCATTTATCATGACGTGTGTTTTCATGAATGAAATGACTTTGTCGATTATAGACTTTCAAAGAGTAAATTGACTGTGCAGAATTGAAAATTAAAATTAATGAATCCTTTGTCCCCACGAAAATAATTTTTCCTAACAGCCTACATAATCAAAAGTAGAAATCGGAAAATTGATTCATGGCTAATGAACCCGAAACTTTATAAACCCTCTTTTTTACATTACGACTGCACAACAATTGAAGTTTCAAGAAAAAAAAAATCTTGGTCAGATGGAATTTCTCCAAGAGTAAGATCTCTTTCTCTCTCTTTCTTTTTTTTCTTTCTCTCTCTCTCTCACTCATATATCTAATATGTGGATATTTTTACCAGAAAAAAGATGTCAATAGTAATTTGATTATTAGATTTTTATTAGAAAAAGACGTTGATTAATCTAGCAACAAGCTCTATGATAAACTTGACTTTAAAGATGACTTTAATTTTTCAATCTTCCACTTCAACTTATTATGCAGCAATATACCTTCGTCATCTGCGTATAGGGCGTATACCTCTCAATTAAGCATGCTCTTTGAACAATTTCTAAACCGAGTTAAGATATTGACAAACAAGAATATATCAACTGTCTCGTTTAACGTCATCATTTCGCAAATTCGATACAATGACCTTATCAGGAAATACAACATTTCAATAAGCCAGATGCTTTAAGCGTTTTTTTATTTCGTAAAATAATGTCATAATAAATAATTATTATACTATGGGTTAAAAATTTATTACCGAAACAAATGCCTGTGTTTGCTGATCAAAGACTTAAATGCATAATCAAATAAAGAAGCAAGTAGCTTTATGAAGATAATTTTATAAGACATATTTTCGGTTACCATGGCAAATGTATACTCCGTAAATTTCGCGGTGAAAATGGGTTTTTTAAAGTCAAAAGTTATACGAATACTTTTATGTACGGATGAATTATTCAAAACTACTTCCGGTTTGGGTTGTGACACGTTGGTGTGATTGTTTATCTTAGGTACGTTGTGTTTTCATTATGTTTTTGCTGTTACTTGTTTACATTTTTATTAACAAAATAAAACAGAGTATAACTAATGAGCACATTGAATTTGTAAGTAATCTGACCCAACTGAAAATAGTAAGGCATTGCATCATAATGTTATTTCATGGGCCCCGCCTGCCTGTGGTCTAAATACTGGTATGACAAACTTTTCCGTTTGGGCTTTAGTATTTACCTCTAGCAGGTCCAGGAAAAACACTATATTTAGCTATATATATATAGCTTAATTTACCTATATAGGTTTATTTACCTATAAAATATAGCTTTATTTAGCTATTTCAGAGTAAATTTCTGTTTTATGAAAAGCAGACAAAAAGTCGCATAATAAGGCAATATTAGTTTTCTACTTTGAAATGGACTGAAAACAATTCATCAAAAACCCACTTATAAAAATGTTTCTCCTTTTGTAAAATTGCAATCAAAGATCTAAAAGTTTTGGGGCTATGTTTAACAGTTAATCTGTGAGTAAGCAGCTACTTTTATTAAGGAAAGCAGTTTTGGTCAACAAGATAATTGATTGGTGATAATTGAGCACAATGCAAGGCAATCATACTTAGTCATGCCTCACCGCACTTCCAGCTATCCAAACAATAGAGATGCATTTTTTGGTTAAAAAGTGTTTAAAAGAGGCAATGTTTTTACTATCTATGCCCCAGGTTGTTTTTATCAAACCTTTTTTAAAAAATATCAGCCATAATTAAAATGCGACTTTTTGTCTGCTTTTCATAAAACAGAAACTTAATCCAAAATAGCTAAATAAAGCTATATTTTATAGGTAAATAAACCTATATAGGTAAATTAAGCTATATAGCTAAATCTAGTGATTTTCCTGGACCTGTCTAGTATACGTATTTTCAATGTGAATTTGACTTGATTTATTTTTTTACATATGCATGATGCAGCTTAAGGTTCATGTCTGATACGAATCCTTTTTCTCTCATATAAAATGTTGCTTTAACTCGTATTTTTTTTTTGTAAAGAAATGTTTGTATTTAGTAGAATACAAACAACTGCAGCATATCTTGAACAAAAAAGGCTTTTCAACTTGTCAATTGGTAAAATGAAATAAAAAACGATAACGAACAATATTCAAGCTCAGAAGTCCATAAAACAACACAAAATAGGAGCAGAGCAAACATAGACCTCCAAAACATCATTTCTTTTTTATTTTGAGCTTGTTCTTGGGAAGCATTCTTATTTGACAAGTTAGATTACACAACAGGTCAAGTTACCATAGAGTCATAGGCACAGAAAACTTTTCCTCCATTTAAGATTATATCGTAACAAGAGTAAACTGAGAGAGAAAAAATCGTCATTAATATAGCAAGTTGAGATGGTTTAATGCAATCGTTCTTCTAAATAGAAAACTTTAGAGAATCTAAGAAAACCCTTGATCAGTAAATTCTAAATATAACATTTTTTGTATTGCTTTCATGTACATGTATGCATTACACTTATTGCAATATCATCTCTCATTGATGGCACAAGCTTTTGTGCGCTTAAAAGTAATTATGCCAAGTGCATAGTCTTTCTATTTAAATAAATTGATTTTAATTTAAATCTCTGACTCTTTCTCTCGAAATGGAGATTGTTGTCACCATTATTAGAATATTCCTGGTTACTTAAATGCTTCCCCAATTTTAACAGAACTTACCACAAATCATAAGTAGCTAAAGGGACACAAGCTCAATCAAAATAAAGGGGCACATCCTCTTTGAAAATTGAATGACATCTCAGAAAATCTTCTTAAGAATTACTGGATCAGAAAAGATGATTTTTTCATTTAAGATTCACTACATAGGTTAAACATTATTTTTTTTCCTATATTGACCCCTTGGAAAAAGTGGGTCATAATAGGGGATCAAAGTATTACTTGGGAATACATGTATAAATGAATCACATCTTTAGGGAAAAAAGTTACATTAATTAAATGTACCCTTGTAGTGTAACCAACAATCATGAAGGCACTCATTCTAGTTGGAGGATATGGAACAAGGTTACGACCTTTGACCCTCAGTGTTGCCAAACCACTGGTAGAGTTCGGGAACAAGCCAATGTTACTTCATCAACTGGAAGCTTTAGTAGAGGTATGCAATACATTAGATATATATTTTTTAATTCAATTGAATTTTGCAGTACTGATAAAAAATTATTGAGTATACCATTGTTAACTATGAATCAAGATTGTATACTGTTGTTTAGATATTATTATGTATGCAATTTCATAAAATTTTCATTGCCTAACCATTGTCATAATATTGTGTGTACCACTGTAAACGAGCAAAACTTTTAAGAGATTTTGAGCATAATATTTTTAAAATATTGTCTTTCGTAATGAAAAAAAATGGACATACCATACTTAAAGGTATTATTTTTATTGCATTGATAAAATAATGAGAATTTTAAAATTTAAGAATTTGGATACATGTATAATATATTATTTCAAAAGATTAAGAAAAATGATTTTATATCAAGTGTTCAAACAGAATTCTTATGAAAATGGCATGTATCCTTTATGATTGTATGATTGTTAAAAAAGTGTATATTTTTAGGCTGGAGTAAAGCACATTATTTTGGCTGTGAGTTACAGAGCTGAACAAATGGAGCAGGAACTCCGGAATGTAGAGACCAAGGTTTGATGTTTAATTATCTGATCATTTATGAAGGAGAAAATTCAAAGAAAAGAGATATTTTTATTTTGGTTTACTTTTGACTTAATTGAAAAAATCAAATGCATGAATTACCCCTTATAGAGGTGAACACAGATTAAAATGTGATTCAGTGTTTTGTTCCTTTGTCTTAATCTATACTTTTGACAAAGTCAAAGAATTATTCATACTTGTTACATTTCCTTATGTGGAATAAAGATTTAATGCTTGTTTGATTCTGTTGATAGTTAGGAGTAAAGATCAGTATTTCCCTGGAATCGGAACCTCTTGGAACAGGTATGTGTTTGTTTTGGAAATACCGTATAAGTGGAAATTTTAGCAAGGATTTTATTTTGGCATTATTTGCGAGTGTTCTGAGATTGTTAAAATTAAATATCGCTAAAAATTGATTGCATTTTATTTGTAATACATGTAGCTTCTTAAGTGAGCATTTTAAAATGGCTAATATTTCTTCTCGCTAAGAATAAAATACCAATTTTGAAGGAGAAATCACTAAATTTGCGTCTCGCTAAAATTTCTGCTTATACGGTAGATTTGCTGTAACTTGAAAGTTTCTATAATTTTTCACACTCTAACAAATCTTTATTTTATATTTTTATTTTTAATGCAAGTAAATTACACTACACGCAGATGTATTTTTTGTCATTTTAGCTGGTCCACTTGCCCTGGCCAAAGATCTCCTAACACAAGACCATGAGCCATTCTTTGTGTTGAATAGTGACATTATCTGTGATTTCCCATTCAAACAAATGGTTCAGTTCCACAAACATCACGGACGACAGGGTACCATTGTGGTAGGGTATTATTGTTGATTAGTTTTCTTTACAGCTAGCTTACTTATATATGATTTTTAGAAGAACATTTTATTCATTGAAAGAATTTTATAATTCTCCTGTGGCACAAAGTTATATACAGTCATATCTATTTAATTATTTTATCTTTTATGGGATCACGCTCTCCCAAGTGTTTACTGACTCATACACATAAACACATAATCAATTATGTGTCATATAATCAAATTTGATTGACATAAAAAAAGGAAGTTCTGAACTGTATAACTTTGATTTCTTGAATACCATGGATATACATGTATGTCAGAATGAGTTAAAAGTCGATCCAACTTTTTTTCTTTATGTAATCTGGCCACAATATTCAGAATGGGTTTGACTATATACATACTAAATGAAGAGTGATCTGTCTTTAGTTTTACAACCATCTTTGATTTGATGTTTTATAAGGTAACTAAAGTAGAGGAGCCCTCTAAGTATGGAGTGGTGGTATACGATGCAGAAAATGGGAGGATCCAGAGATTTGTAGAGAAACCTCAGGAGTATGTCTCCAACAAAATCAATGCAGGAATGTACATCCTCAGTCCCTCAGTATTAGACAGAATCCAGGTACACATTATAACATTCTGGAGAAACAGTAGAGATTAATTACATTTAAAACAACTGAACAATCTATTCCTTTGGAAAAGTTTGATAACTCAACTTTAAGAAATGGCATTTTTCTACTTGAATATTTACACATCTTGATGTGTGAATTTAATACATGGTACATGCATAATTTATATAATGCTATACTTTTCAAAAACAATAAATATGATTTTGTTTCTGAATAGGATATGCATATTAAAATTCATGATTAAGGATGGATTGCATTTTGACACAGTATAATCAGTTTATTTAGCTAATATTTTGACTCTTTATGTGGTTGTACAATTGTGTTTCAGTTAAAACCCACATCTATAGAAAAAGAAGTATTCCCTTTTATGGCAGATGATGGTGATTTGTATGCTATGGAGTTACAAGGTGATTTTAGTAATTCTTTACTGACACAGTAAAATAGAGGCTTGATTCTTTAATACTGTAAAAGTCATATTGAATTTGTAAATAAGATGAAATTTGGAAATACATGTATTTCTAAGTCAATACTTACTCAACATAAAGTGAAACACAATCAATCTGCTGATTAAAGCAAGGATTACCGGTATATATAAAAATTTTCTTGTGATTGATTTCTTTAGGTTTCTGGATGGACGTCGGACAGCCTAAAGATTTCCTGACGGGGATGTGTTTGTATCTCAGTTCGTTACGAGAGAAGTCACCTGACCTACTACACAGTGAGGACGGCATTGTGGGAAATGTCCTAGTGGTACGTTATTGTTCAAAAATGAATTCAGTCATACACCAGAAGGAAAGAAAGAAACTGTCTGTTAGCTAGTTTAGGAGTATTGTGTACCAGATTTTAGCAATGAAAAATTTAATATTTTATTTTGCGTTGAATTATTTTGGTTTCTTTTAACATTCTCAGTGTCTTGTTTGCTGAAATTGTGTGCTAACTTGCAACAGTATTAACACCTTACTATCATATCATGGAGGAATTGATGTTAATGTTCTATTGAGAGTTAACATTAAAAATGTTAATCACTTTGTAATATTTAATTGAAGGATCCCAGTGCCAAAATAGGAAGGAATTGTAGAATAGGACCAAATGTGACAATCGGCCCAGATGTGGTGATAGAGGACGGTGCTTGTATAAAGAGATGTACGATACTGAAGGGGGCCCGAGTCCGGTCTCATTCCTGGCTGGAGTCCTGTATCATTGGCTGGAGATGTGTTGTGGGGAGATGGGTAAGGCAGTTGTTTTATTCATTGCTTGAGTCAAATTGTACATTATGCATTAGTTGTGCCCAGGTTGTGTATCTAATATGATGCTTGAAATGTTTTACACGAATTAGAAGCTGAAAAAGTGAGATACATGTACTAATGAGCAGGTGATCAATAAAGGGCCATAAAGTTCTTGTTCTTGTGTTTTCCATTAATAATTGTTATTCAATTTTGAAATTATTCCACACTATTGCATCAATTTTTATCCTTCAAATTAAACCATGATTGAATCAATTAATTAAAAGCTGTTTTTTTTTTGTGCAGAATGATTTTCATGCATTGTAATTCAATTTTGCAAGGTTTCTACATGTTGTGTGTCAAATTTTGACCTTTCGAATTGAATTACAATTGCTAATTGTTTTGTAGGTGCGGATGGAGAACGTCTCTGTGTTAGGTGAGGACGTGACAGTAAAGGACGAACTTTACATCAATGGAGGACGGATCCTCCCCCATAAATCAATCAGTGACTCAGTTCCCGAACCTCAGATCATCATGTAGACCCCATCACTCAAAAGGCACCAAATACAGACAGGCGTGTTTACAAATACAGTCTGATATATCATGATTTTTCAGTATTTATGCTTTTCATCATTGAAAGATTGTTTGATTTTTCGTTGGAGGGAATATACTTTGTTTACACAAATGGACAATCAAAGTAAATAAACAGAAAAGGGTAATTAAAAAAATGTAGATAGATTCTAATTATCATTGTAAGGTTCTTTATGAAATGTATCCAGTTTTGCTCAAAGCAATAAAAAAGACAGTAAATGATAGTGGTTACTATGTATACCTGGTCAGTTTTATTGAACACCATGACTATGCAATTGTTAGTGTAAATGAACTTGCAATCTGAGTGATATAATAAAATATATTTTATAAGTTATCATGTGTGATACAATTCATCATGCCAACAGAAGAGGGACACCAAAGTATTGAATTACTGAATGCTGAATCATTACTCACAGTGGGAATAAACATTGGGGATATGCTTAACAAGATATTATTATACATACAATGTAATTATCATACATGTATATGTAATCTCTGACTATTTATTTTGCTTTGCTTTGTGTTGAAATTGGCAGTTTTTAGAATGTTTCATAACTTTCTATTGTTGTAGTATATGTCTAAACCTCCCATGTAATTTCCCGTATATCTTGTCTTACAAACATTTATAGAGGTATTTGAACATCTGTGACAAGTTTTCAAAACTTGCTCTCTTTATGAGGTGATAGTAACCAAAATGGAGCTTTGTTAAAACTAACCTTGACATATTTAATATCATGTTTTGACTGATTTTAAAAAAAAAATCATTATGTGTTCTGTAAGACTGTATTTGAATGAACGTGGTATTTTTGATGGATGTATATTTTAGTTTGGGTAAGCTTATGAGTCCTGTACCTGGAAATAATATATTTTTTAAAAATTTAAATAGCTTTTGTTTCTTGCATATTACATATGTCATGATTAAAATCCAATGCTAAATTGTGCTTGCTTTAAAAAAAAATTGTGTGCCTAAACTTACTTGTTTTTTTCAATACTGTTGTGCATATTCCATTTTACAGTTTACATGTATTTAATATGTCCTTGAAGTGTGTATTTTAACATTCCATATGTGAAATCCTCATTATAAATTCTTTTCCTTATCATTCTTTCTTTATAATTGATACTTTGACTTAGGGGGGACTACAAACTATCTATACATATAAGAGAAATCTTATATAGGGAATATTGTTTATGTATGTATTATATAATTTATATATTCAATAACCTCTAAACTTCGTATATATTATTTATATATAAATGTAAAGTCATGTTTTTGCTTGAAGACATTTTGTATGCCTCATTTATTCAGTACATAAGAGGTCCTTTCTACACTGCCAATAAAAGGGAGACAAACCAGGCCAGATCTTGATTTTCTGTTTTTAAAAAGGTAGGAACAATGTCCATGTCACTGTAAAATCTTTTCATTTTATATTGGTAAATCAATAATGTACTTTTCCAGCTAGTGGCCTTTTGAGACTCAAGTTCCTTGCAAATTCCTGTAATGTTGAAAATGGCCATGAAAAGACAAGATTTGCAACAGAAACTGGATAGGCTCACTTCTGGCAATTTTAAGAATGACATTTACTCAGATGACAAAAACTTCCACTGATAAGAACGAAAAACCACCTATTGCGCATTGTACACCCATGATTCTTGTGTTAAATTTCAAATAACTAAGTTAATGACCTATATTTCTAGCTGCAGAACTGTAGCCTCTGCTTGAGAAAATTTGGACAGATAAAGCAGAGAGCTTCAGAGCATAAGCTACAAGAAATAGTGTCTGAAGTTAGCGACAAAAAAAATTCGGCGTGTTAAATCCAAGTAAAGCGGGATAATTTTATGTAAGATTTGTCAAATAACAAAAATATGTATATAAAAAAAGTGTATAGACTTACATGAAAACGATACAAAGTCACGATTTCTATATATTTTAGCGTTGATTTTTTTGAAATGTTATTTCCCTTCCAAATCAGCCAAAAATTATATTATAATTTCATATCCATGCATCAAATTTTTTGTGTATCCTTGAACATTTTGAGATTAAATTTTATAAAAGATACTTTAGAGTCTGACACATCTGTTTCATATATGGATAATTTACTGAGACAACGTTAATGTAACCTGACAACCAAGTCTATTGATAAACATGATGAACTTTAACTTTTCAATCGTCAACTTTCCTTACTTATGCAGCAATATACCTGCATGCAGGGTTTATATCTCAGCTAGTTCGATACCCAAGAGCTAGCATGGGATACCTACATACAATTTCAAAAACAAGTTAAATTATTGACAAACATGTTGATGACACAAGAATATCAGCAGTCTCGTTTAAAGTACTTATTACGAAAGTTCCATGGTCGATGAAATGACCTTGTCAGCAAATACAATTTACCGTTGAGTCAAATGCTGACTGGCGTTTTCATACCAACTGTTAGGTCATTGTTTACACACTAAATTGCCGACGGATTTTCCGGTGTTTCCAGATCACGACAACGATCACACGGCGGGTGTGACCCTCGGTAGGGGATACTCACTTCTCCATGCATGGCACCTGATCCCACCTCTGATGTTTTGGAGATCGGGTGCCATGGAAGAGGGAGCGTCCCCTGCCGACCCGTCACACCCGCCGTGTGCTCCTTGTCATAATCGAGAAATACCGGAAAATCCATCGACAGTTATAGATTATTAAGGAACGTCTCATCTGTCCTTAAGCTATGAAAGAAATATCGATAATTTTCAAATCAATTTTGGTTCGCCAAGACATACCGAAAAGATATACCGATCATATCACTTTACTAGACACGATCTATGCTTTTACTTTGTTGTGTTTACATGTAAATCAGAAATAGATCTTATAATCAAAGTTACTTTATTCCTTTTTATATAAATGCAATCATGTGGAAGCAATTCGACAGGTATCCTTTGAAATATTCCCCATTATTTATTTTTGTAAACAATTTTACTCCTTTAAAACCTTTCAGACATCGAGGGTCAAATGGTCATACCGATCAATACTTAAATATCTTGTAAAAGTCTGAGAGTGAAACATATTAAGATGAAAACTACACTCCGATCAGAGATAGATAAAAAAAAAATATTAAATATGGAAATAAAGCTGTTTTCCCCATAACCTGTCATTCATTAATCAGTTCTAAAATAAATAGTTTTAGCATTTCTAATTTCAATGCTCAAGCTTGTTTACCTGCATGCCTATTCGGGTAGGATTTATAAAACAAAAATGGCGTGATCTATTCAGTATCAATAAAATTAAAAACAGGATCCTTAATTTTGACTCACCGACGTGATCTCTAAGTTTAAACTTCTACCATGTAGTCGAAACAGTGTCAATTATAAATTAAAAATTTTCGATGCTTATATTAATAAAAAAAAAAAAGTATATTTGTAAACATACTAGTGAATTTCATATATCTGACTATACATGAAAAGATATGTTGATTCATACTCAGGACTTCGATGCAGTGATAATCTTGATTGAATGTCCCTTGCAATTTCTCTCCAAAGAAAATATTTTTTGCTGCTCAAAATAGTTTTTTATTTATAAAAGACTCGTAAGTTCCTTTCCTGCATTTTTCGTTTTACAAAAATAGATAGGAATATTCCCCATGAAATAGTTTTTAATGAGGAGTTTTATGCGCTAATTTTTAAAAATCTCTTTGACCTCTAGGTATTATATGATCGCTATCGAAGGGAGAGAGGGGTAAAGACTTAAGAAAAACTAAACTAAATATACTAAACCCGAATTTACCCCATCCAGAACAGTCTAACAAAAGTTTGTGATCAATTCATTTATATAAATGGAAAAGACATTTACGGTTGTATCTAGTTTAAATCGATTTAAACTGACCAACAAAAGTTTAGCATGTAATTGATGAAAAAGAGTTCGTAAAAGTTATCTGGAAGCAGGTTTTGTGCCTTAATGTCACTTCAAAATCGATAGCCTGAATCGAATAGCATTAAAAAAATCAAAGAAAACAACACGATATACAAAATTTACTTTCATATTAACTATATCAATGCAGTTTTAATTATGCACATTTGTACATGGATTAATGTATAATTAAAATGTAAAATATTTTTTTAAAAAATTGAAGAAAATCCGATATCAGTCCTAAAAGTAGGTCTGAACATTAAAGAAAAATTGAAACTTTTGATAGTTTTGTCACAGATGTTATATTTATTTAAAAGACCCGGTGACATACTAGGCCAAGTCGTTTTATCGCCAATTCAACAGTTTTAAGAATTTTCGTGCACCTTAGGCCCAGAAAAAGGTCGAAATAGATTTAGTCTATTTCCATTTTTATGTAGACACGACGTGTCCCCCTGAGCTTGAAATAAAAGATACGACAGAGTCTGACACATCTCTTTCATATTTTTGGATACTGTATTTTACTAGAAAAAGGCGTCAATATGGTTAAATAGTAGCAAAACTTTATGTTAACTTCACAATCGTCAACTTCTCTTACTTATGCAGCAATATACCTTTGTCACCTGCATACGGATCGAGTTTATACATGTATATCTTAGTTGAATCGACACGGAAGGTATAAAAAATTTCTAAACGTGGCAAGTTTTTGACACTCAAGTTGATGAAGCAGGTTCTCTGGTCAGCAGCAGTTCCGTGCAAGCCACCATTTCTTAAGTTCTGTGGTCGATACAATGACCTTGTCAGCAAATACAATTTATCATTAAGTTGAATTCTGACTGAGGTTTTTTATACTGATTGTCAGGCCATTATTTATTTATACACTGAATTGAGGACAAAGTTGTCCGTTATTTCCCAATCACGAAAAGGAGCACAAGGCGAGTGTGACTTGTCAGCATTAGATGCTCACTCCTACATGACACCTGCTCCCCCTCTGATGTTTTGAAGGTCCGTGTTTGCTCGTCTTTGTAAAACATTAAGTCAAACAACTGCATAAAGCAATGCTATTTTGTGTAAATATTGTTTCCGGATTTTGTGATATCTGAAAATCGGATATTGTTAATATACTAGTTTTCCCCCGGTAATATCCTGAGATTTGGCTGAATTTCTTTTCATACAAGGAAAGACATAGCTTATATCTAATAATAGGAAGAAATCGTCTCAAAGAGATAACCTATAAAGTGTCTTGTTTACTATATATTATGAATAACTTAACATTTTCACTACAACTGTAGAAAATTCGTTCGACAATCACGAATATTATTGTATACATTACAGAAAACGTTTTTTTTTTCTTCTTCTAAAATCTAAGAATTAAACTGTTATCAGTTACTTGTATACAATAAAATACGAGTATGTTCAAAACAAAACAATATTTTTCAAACTATATAGATCCTAATTTTTTACTCGCAATTTTTTTTTTAAAGAAAGTTCATGTATGTTGTTGTTACCCTGCACCCCCTCCTTCTTTTTCCTGAAACAGTTTATCACATTTTTTTCGTGTCCAACTCATTTTCGGTATATGAATGGTGGTGCCTTGAAAATTGGCAAAAAGTTTATGCACTTTTTATTTTCACCCTGGGAGCAAATTTTGAGAAAAAATCGTTTCCTCCAAAACCCACGTAAACTCCTCACAGTAGTCCATTTTATTTTATAATGTGATGAGAATGTCCCACTTCATTGAATTGAATTAATATTTAAACCAATATCCCGTAGCTGTGCAATTAAGTTTCAATTTTCAACCTTTGGTGAAAAGTTTTAGGGGTCAAAAATGACAATTTTCTTCGCAAACCTGATTCCCTGAAGAACTCCTCCTGCAATTTTACAATAACCAACTATCAGTATCTTTATGAATATGGTCGGTAACCTATAGATAGATTGATTTTTTTCAAATATATAGAGGCATCACCGCTTGCCGATGGATGGCTGCAAATTTTGTCTTAAACTTGGCACTCCATTGAGCAGTGAGGTTTCTTTTACATGCCAGCACCTACTGTACGGTCTCATCCGAAAAGACTGGGTTCCACGTCCCACAGTGGGATTCGAATCCACGACGTAAGGACTGGTTCCTTACTTCGCCACTCTAGAGCATACGCTCTAATCAGTATGCTCTAACCACTGCGCGTTAACCTACGGTAACCTTGAGATGTACAATTTTTTTTGGTTGAAATTTCGATTTCTTCTGAAGCGACGGAGGGAGAAGCGATAAGAGATAATTTTTTTCTTAAGAATAAAAGTTTCCTGAACTCTATATTTGTTTTTTAAATTGCAAATTCGTATTTTTGATTATAATTGGCATTGTCTTGTAGATGTACTAAAAGGTTTCGGAATTTCCATTTTCACACCGGGGACAACGTTTGGTGTCAAAACAATATTTCTAAATATAAAACTTTATTCCTCTTAAATTTTTTTGGTAACAAAGTCATCTTAGTTTGCGAATATGATGTCCTCTTTGTATAAAATAAGGATTCAGATTTTTTTTCACAGTATATCCTAATCATATTTTGGAAGGTCTGAAATGTGTTCTGGAGATATGCTTCTGGTTTTTCACCCTTTGGGCGATTGATCAAAAGATCAAAACCGTTTTTTTTTGTAAAGGCTAGAATTTTTGTGTCTTTTTTTTTTACCTCCTTAGCAGCTAAATATGGAGGTGAGTATATTTACAGACAAAGTATGGCTTTCCATTGATTGCTTTTGAGATACTACATATACGAAGACATTACAATGTTACAGCTGCCCGTTACTTACATTGTAGTTGTATTCGGACCAAAAAACTCGTGTATTCCGGATGACAATTCTGCCATTTAAGTAAATAACAATTTTTTTAACAATCTTTGAAATTTTATTTTTAAAAACAACTGTAATCTATTAGAAAAAAAATGGATTAAAAAAAAACTTTAAATTTTATCCAGTTTCTGACATTAGTCGAGGTCTGTATTAGTTCTCCTTCCTTTGCAGGTAATCAAGAAGTTCCCGGACAACTTTATCTTCAAACTCTCTGGCGGGGACCACGCTGGTGGCTGGTTCAGGGTTACCGGTGGTGGGTCCTGTCGCTGGGCCTGGTCCAGTAGGGGGTGCGCCAGAGGGGTCAGGCCCTGGGGGTGGTGATCCCGTGTATCCGCCGTCACCTAAAATGTTGACCAATCAATAAATGTTTTGTGAAAGCCGTCTGCTTACGATCTGCCGTAAGGTGCAATCCGGTAACACGTGATCGAACCCTTATAGCAGAAGAAACTTTTATAGGTATGTCTATAACTAAACAGAGGAAGTGTAAAATATAAAAATAAGGTAAAGTGAGGTAACTTACAGTCGGCGAGGAGAAGCATTGCTAGACCCTTGAAGGCATCTGTAAAGGAGTGGATCAAACATTAATAAAGCTGGAGGAATTACTCCACCTTTTCTTACTCCCGAGGGAATAAAAAAGGTGGATGTACATGTCTAATTTAATGTTTAAACAATTTTTACGTTCTGTTCCGAATTAAATATATAATTTATAATCAAGTATATATTTTTTCAATGTTAGTGAAGTTGGTATGTTTATCATTTTTATGACGTCATAAACCTTACCTTTATATGTCGTTACAGAGTCGTCCAATTCTGTTAAAAAAAATAAAAGAATTTAATTATCGTTTGATAACATTCCTTTCCAATTCATCATTGATACTTTATCACCATGAGAACGGCTGTCGAAGGCCTAATGAAATTAGTAAAGCCAGAGGATATAGATAGACCTTATTTTTGGGGATAAACTTCATTGTAATACACAAGAATTGGGGATTTGTCAACAACTACATACATGAACTCAATAGCATAGAAATAAAAGGATTAGGGTGCATTGCATAGTTTATTCTTTTAAGTAAGTTTAGGCCATCTTTAAAAAATTGTGTGGTAGCCCGACTGACTTAAAATGCCCAGACTCAATACTTTTTTTAAAAAAATAAATTCCAGGACACGATATTTTTTTCATTTTATTCCTCATATCCCGTCAGCAAATACGATTAAATTTTCTGCAGCTGGAATAAAGATTTTCCCACCTATTCATCGACCCAATAATTTTACCCTCAGTCGGAAACGAGGGCGAGCAAACATAATTATTATGGTGGGCTTACATGCTGTTTATATATACACATCCTCCGTATTTCTTACCTGGGGCACCACAATCTTGAAGCTGCTGTTGAATTCTTCTGGCGATCACCTCAACTATGAGACGAGGGAGCCCTCCCCGACGTCCGCCTCTACCCCCGTCATCATCAGAATCATCATCATCATTATCATCATCATCATCGGTACCAACATCATTATCATCAGTCGTCCCTCCTCTTCCCCCTCCGCCCCCACGGCCGCCCCCGCGATTTCTCCCACGGAGCTTTAAAAAAAGAAGAGTTCTCTTTAAACACTTCCATCATTGGCCGTCATTTGCATGAATAACGACTCGGAACTAAATTCTGTATAAAAGTAGGTTAAGGCATTCTAGACTTGCATACATGTGTAGTCCGGTACAAACTTTAAACAAATTAACTGTGTTAAAAATGAAGTTTTTCTTTTTTTTAGTGTATGCTTCTTTTAGTTTTAATTCTTAATGACTTTTCACCAATTGCTCATCAAAAGAAAATGATCCAGAGAAAAAGATGAAAACCAATAGAGATACACATAGAAAGTGTTAGATCTATATGTAGTTGGTCATCCTATGCTTATTGTAATTTAGTAATGCTAGATTAATGTTGTGCTTTGAAGAAGGCAAGGATTCCATGTGATTGACACGATGTTTTCTATCCGGTTCTTTTATCACTAAGTAGCCCATATATAATTGCCAAGTTTGAATCTACTGAAGCATAGGAATACAGTATGTAATTCTTGCGGGATGAACATACTGCCTGAAGCTCTGATATTGTTATCCGCTTTTTGAATCCTAATGGAGACTGTGTATTAAGTGAACAGTAAACGCTGAAAGACCGAGAAGTGTGAATTCATTCGTTATCCTCTTGTGCTCATTTTTTTCATTTCTACTTGACCATAGCGAGAAACTTCTTACCCAAGTATGATTAATTTACACATGCAGGTCCTACGAAGGTATCCATGGCATAGTGTGTCTTTCATATATATACATATATATGTATATGAACATATTGATTTAAAGATTTCGATCTCAGGATTAATGGCAGACATTTTTGTAAGTATCGGACTTTATGTCTTCAAATATAAAAAAAATGGTCAAGCATAAAACACCCAAGGTCGGAGGTAATGTATTGTACATGTATTACTAAACCATTCAGACTTTTTCTCGCAAATCGGTAGGATTTTACACAATAAATTTTTCAATAATTTTTCTCAGAAAACTTTATGATGAATTATTTTTAAGGGGGTAAAATATTCAAAGTAAAAATCAACGGAAAATTTACCTAGTTATAATTCTATAAAGTCATATACTGTACCTTTGAATCAATCATCTATCTAGCCATTAATTTATCTAAAAATTAACTTTTGCCAATAAGTTGTTAGCTCAGAGGCTTTTCTATATTTGTACCTATTTAAAAAGTCTCTAGATGTTCAGTTTACTGTTTATTACACATTTTTCTTTTTGGGGGGCATTTTTATTTTCAGATAGGTTTAAAATTAATAGTCAATTTATTTTGATTTTTTATTCATTTATGTATGTGGGATATTATGGAATCCGGTAAGGACAGTTCATACTTCACGACATCGAGGTTTGGGTCAATAATGCGATGACGCGATAATGCCATGACGACGAAGCGATAATTTGACAATAAGATGACGATGATGTAATTATAAAGACTCGATGAGGCGATGTAGCAATTGTACGATAACGGTGGCACAATAACTTTAGAACTATTGATCAATGATGGTGATGACAAAGCAATACTCACTATTGCTTCGTCGTTTTATTGCACCATCGTCATCGATTTATCGTGTCACCATTGACATCGCGCAATCGCTGCATCGTCTCATTGTTTTCGGATCATCTTGAAATTGTCATAGTGCCTTCGATACTCGATAGTGCGATGGTAAATGACGTAATCCTATCCGGATTCCATATGAAAATCTTACATTAAATTATATCAATTTTTAAAACTAAAAAACAACAAATACAAAAATACCATTATCTTCGACGAAAAATTTGCAATCAAATTAAGACATAATTATTATTATTCTTTTTTTTATATAAAATGAGAAAATGTACTCACTTGGAATCCGTAAGACACGGCCAAAAGACCCAGTAACAGAACCAGTAGAAAGTTGAGTTTCATTGTGTCTTCTCTGTGCGATTTGCGTGGGACGTAGGGCGACCGGACCCTATATACCACCGGCCACGGTCCACAAGCCTCGGACTGAAAGCCGCGACGTGGCTCGTGACGTTACGCTCCATTATTTGTTTGATAGAAAACAAAAAAAAATTAAGTGCATGCATGATTTCATTAAGTTTGATGGCTTCTTCAAAGATATAAAGTTCAGGGATTCTGGTGTCAGGTTGGAACTCTATCGATTCTTTTGCAAAAAACAATAAATGCATTTATCTTTACTTCACTGCTACATGTACTGTGTAATAAGCATATATGCTAAGAGTATGGTTATGATAAGCAGGGATGCCTCTTTAATTTTTTTCTCTTTGAATGATGAATTTCATGGCCACTGGGTTTAGGTATCTGGTGTTCAAGTGAGGTTTATCAATTAAAACATAATTGCATTGAAATTGCATAAACTCGGAGAACATTTTCCCCTGTTTCTTGGTACTTGTCAAACAAAGAAAGTGAATGGTTATGATGAGCAAGGATGCAAATGCAATAAAATTGTGAAATTTAACCCCTGGGTGATGTTTTTGTTATGGTAGGACCGAGTTGAATGTGTGGTGAAAAATGCATCAATGCTTGAAAATCTCTGTTCCGGGCATTTTTAAGGTAACCAGAGTACAAAGTTGCATTGAGCTAGGGTATTTTATCGTAATTGTGATTTTCTTGATGAATCGTTATCATGCTCAGGTCAATCGACAAAGAAAAAAGATTCTTAAATGCATAATACAGGTAGAATTGTAAAATATAATAAAAATTAATTTTAAAAAATACCTTTTATCTTTGTTCATTACATTTTCCCTAAAAGACAAAGTCTATGTTTATTGCTGAAGCACTACTCTTTTAGAATACATAGTGAAAGCGATAAATAGGCGTATATATATAATCACTTACTAATTAAGGGAAGTAAATAGATCGTGAGTTTGTGATCTTTTACCATGTACTAGAATACTTTACGAGTAATTTCATATTGATCCTTGATGATCCTTATAATTATCTTTTTTAGAGTCAATATATGAGATATTTTTCTCTGTAAACTTATATAGATTCTTTTCATTGTTGTGTGGCACTCAGGCGACCGTTTTGGTCAAGGTATATCTATTTCATAAATAATAGTATTGATTTTCATTGGATGACCATCAATCATCAATTTTTTTTAAATAAAAATATAACAACACATCAAACTAATTAAAACTGAGATTTGAAAGATCGTGTAGATTATATTTTTTGGCATTTTCTATTTCAGATTTGATTTTAAAGAAAAGAAAAGGAATATTCAGAATACAGATTCCGTTACACTTTCTATGAAAAATGTGATTGTTTGAAGTGTTCATGAATATAAACAGAGAAAAACATTCCCGTATTGACAACCAAAGAAAGACATTTATTGTATTTATATCTGTTAAAATAATCAATTAAAGTAGTGTTAAAAGATTAATTATTATATTAATGTTGCGAACGTCTTTGTACGTTTTATTGATGGAACAGCCACTGATCACGAAATCTGTACAGGTGACTTGCCTTGTGTAGTTCATGCACTGATTAACGCAATGGGTTTTCTTAACAAATAATTTTATATAGGAGGAAGTATTCAATGGATGTAAATATATAGCAATAAAGTTTTATGATAAACGTGATGACCTTAACTTTTCTATGGTCAATTTCCCTTATGTAGCAATATAACTTTATTACCTGTACACGGAGTTTACATTCGTTACTAACTGGTAGAAATATTGTATTTTGTTCCTTTTTTTCAGAATTCTATAAAATGCTGTGAGGATGAGATATTTAATTTCAAATCTGTCTTTGAGTGCCAATCTAGTATGTATATGTTCAGATATCATGTGACACACATCATCGATATTTTTTATCTCCCTATACATTTCAATAGTAATATATTTCAACTCTCCTTCTTTTGAATTATTGAATCAATCTGAAAACAATACAGCGTTAAAGATTATTTTTCCACAGGGTACAGTTCTCAAATACACTATAATTTTCATATTTCTTGGCAGATGAGATCATTTATAAAAAGTTTTCAGCTCAGTTTAGTGAAAATGCTTGCTTTGAAAGTGAATTTCTTTGCGATGACAATTGTAAAAATCATGAAATATTCTGTGATAAGGAGCGCTTTCATAGAACGTTTCAACTTTAAAAATATTCTACCTTTATTACATATTGTATGTTGCATTACTTATTGAATGACCCTCGTATATTCTGCTGACAATAATTACTATTTAGTAGATACTTAATTACAAGTAGTAAATCCTTGTCTTTTAGAGGAAAACAAAAAAAAATGATTAGACCATTCATACATATGTGGATTTCTTCTTATATTGAAGTCATATTATTATAATAAAAAGTAAGGTTTTTTCCAGAAAAAATAAACTGATAATCCTATTTTCAGTATCTATAGCAGGACATTTAATCGAGATCAAAATTAATTTTGAATCGATCAAATGACTTATCATAAAGTTCAGTTGAGTACCTTATTGTGCGGTAATGAAATAGGGAGATAAAGAACAGCAATCAAGCTCAAAGATCCAATAGAACAAAACAAATTGGAAGCAACGTAATCACGAACCTCTAAAAATATCAGAGCTGGGATCAGGTGCCCTATAATCAGAAACATGACATTTAAGAAGAATTTTACATATATGAATTATGTGTCAAATTATTCTACTAGAAAGTTGACAGTGTCTGAAAGTTCAACTCTAGATTATAATAAGGATGCGACGATAAATGTACTCTAATACAGTCAGAGACAGATTTACCAGAGAAATTAAAGGTCGTACATGAAACGCAAAAACCCTTTAGGAATCGCGTCAGTCTGTCTCTCAACAATTGTATTATGAAGCAATGATCAACAGTTTTTATCAAATTGGTGCAACTAAAAAATCTACAAATCTTTTGCTCTTGTCGTAAAATACATTTTGAGAATTTTTTTTTATATATATAATTTAACTATAACGCTTGAAATCTGATTGGTCGTGCCATAACAAAATTATTAACGGAGTCTGGAAATAGAATATTGAAGGGCTTCTGCTTTTCCCTGTGAGGCTCTTTATAAAATGATATACGTTTAATAGAAAGGACATCTTTCTACCGAGAGAGAGAGAGAGAGAGAGAGAGAGAGAGAGAGAGAGAGAGAGAGAGAGAATCTCGACTTTAAAATACTTCGCACAAACATACATAAAGGGAGTACATTATCTTTCAGGACTATAATTGAAAGGCGATAGATGAAGTTTAGCAATAAAATTACCGGTATATACTATACAGGATTAAAATAAAACTTTGATATGAATATTCTTTAAGTTTTTATTTAAGCGCCATAGAACTAGTTGTAAAATTATGAGACGATAAATATACAATTTAAAGAAAAAAAAGAGTGTTTCAATCAAAACGTCAAAATTGTCCAAAATTAAAGCAAAATGAAAAGGGATGTGTGAATTTATATTTAGTGATGTTAAATATAAATGCATTTCACAAGTTAGAAAATATCTAAATGGGTTATTTTTCATATAAATTCAAACGAAATAAAACTAAAAAGTTTTGTTGAATTAAATATGGAATTTTTATTATTATTTTATGACAAACATATGTTACATTAAAAAAATTTAAATCCTCATTTTTAATCTTTTAATGTCACTCATATCTTCCTTACATACTCTGATGGTATTTAACAAATAAAAGAAAACCATACATCTTTTTTAAATTTAAATATATTTCATGTTAAACGGTATAAACATAAAAGGATCTAAGCATTTAATCAGGACATTACGATAATACTGAATAAAATCTTATTAGCTTACCTCAATAGCTATAGTCTATTGACGGTGGCGGAATTAAAACATCTGCCTCAAGCCAATCTGTGGCCAATGAAAAAAAAATACCATGTAAAGGAAAATATAAACTTCTCTCGCTAAGAGCCAGAGACTGCAATCGATGTTTGGCGATAGAAAATGATTGAATATACCGTATACCGTGCAACCCGACCACAAACCTCTGACTCCCCCCAAAAATAACAAATACTATGACGAAAAATCATTCCTCTGTTCACTAAAGGAGGTCTAACTTGGGAGTCATTAAGACAAAATGAAAGTATTCTTGTTCGAGAAAATTACAGCAAGTGATGCGAAAAAAGTCTCCAAGGGTTTCTAACTTGCTTAAAAAGCTGACGAGGATAATTCAGACATAACTGGCAAATGGGTTAGAAAGGGATGATTTTAATTTTTTTTTCCATAATATAATCAGAAGGAGAGTGAAAATCAAATGCTTAATGATAATTATTTTGACTTCTGTAACAAAAAACACAATGCAATGTCACTGACCCCTATAAAGCGTAAATGGGTATACAGGAAAAAGAAGTACGACCAGCTAAGGCCAGTAAAAAGGCAAGATAAAGAACATCGAATACAGTTTTTTTAAAATCACTTTATAACATAAAGATAAATAAACACTTATACCAACTTTTGGAGAGAGAGAAAGAGAGAGAGCTTTCTTTGGGACGAATTCCCCAATCATATCCTAATTTTAAAGTTAACAGGGGTAATGAAAGATAACGATTCTCATCTTGAGGATTTTATCTCTAATAAAGTAAATTTCAAAACATTGTTTTTTTTCTAGTTAGTGTACATACTGACATCAACATCATGGTAAAGGTAGGACCAATACATGCTTAGGAATGGGCCGGCTCTAAAAACTCATTCAGACTTCCCAGTCACAAATATGTCAAATGTTTAAAAAAAAACATTTAATTGGTCATTCATCTAGGAAGTACAGGTCAGATTTAGGATCCAGACAAAGTCTGACAGAGTGTTCATCTCCAGACGCAAAATACATGAAAGAAAGGTCCATATAGGGCTAAAAGTATATTGGAAATGAACCTGCTCAATGAATTTTGAACTGGTCCCTCATCTGGAGTATGTGGGTCAAATCAAGCATCTGAAGTAAGTATGGAAGTCTCCTTCACTAGATGCTCATGTCATTAGTTTGTTCTGGTAGGGCTAATATGCACACAATTGTAATATCTGATCAAAAATTGATAGTAAAATCAGGTATTTTCCATCCACAAAGCGTCGTTCAAGCAAGATTGGCAATGATAACGCTAATAGATATTTTGGGATATACCTGCTCTAAAACTACACTATAATCTGTTAATAAAAGAGAGAACATACCCTAAAAATCTGGTTGTGTGAAATCCTAAATGCATTATCTATGCAACTTAGTCCAGGTAGAGTTAATACAGTTATATGCGAATGAGCTTATATCCAAACATTACCTTTCCGCTCATCTACAAAACTAAGGTCAAATCGAGAAGGCAAGCAAGTCTTGTGGAGTGCATCTTTAGATACATCATCAAGGCAATATCAAGGTTTACAACATTTTCACAAAATATGAAGAAAATGAACAATGAGATTGCTCAAGTCTATTTAAATAATATAATTCTGAACAGGGTCAACATTGACCTCAAGTTTTGATCAGGCACACCGGCCACGGTCCACAAGCCTCGGACTGAAAGCCGCGACGTGGCTCGTGACGTTACGCTCCATTATTTGTTTGATAGAAAAATAGATTTTATTTTGGTTTCTTGTTTATGTTCCATTACGGGGTAGATGTAAAACGTAAGCCAGGGAATGGCGGTCAGTTATGTGTGCAAATGTTTAAATGTTTATCGTTAACCTGTTTTGACAAGAAAGATTTTTGGATGACTGGGAGGTCAACACTTTGGAAACTTTTTAAAACCATTGAAATGATTTTTATAGTCTTTGAATAATAAAACGATGTTTGTTTTCTAAATAATCAAGGTGTAAAAAAAAGAAAGAAGAGAAGATAGAGAGAGAGAGGATGGGGTATTTTATGCATTTTTTAATTTGAAAAGTTACTATTTACAAAGCACAATGATAACTTTTTCTGCTAAAGATGTTATATATTTATTCTTTCAAAAACTTACAAAGAAATTTAACACATATTTTATAAATATCGTTTTTACTGTGCTTAAATATTATATAATGACTGGTTCAGCAAAACACCCTTTTGCTTCGTTATCCATATATCGGTATTTCAAGCTGCCTGCTAATTTCAGATCTTAAATTGTTATATTTATTGTACGTTTTAATTAGTAGCAGTTGAATTGTGCATGTATTTTAATTGAATACTCTATGAAGCTTTATATCATAAATGTCTATATTCAAATAAGTGTGTTGCATGAGAGATTGTGTTTTGTCTCCATTTTGGAGATTTCGAGATCGGTCTATTGTTTTTTCATCTTTCATTCAAGTATCAAAAACTGGAAAGCGATTTTTTCAAAAAAAAATGTGTTTAATAAATCACATTAAAAAAAAACGGATGTTGATTGTTCAAGACAAAGGATTATTTATTTTTTCCAGCCACTTGTCTGAAAACAAAGCAATCTGCAGATATAATTTTTGTTGTTGTTAAAAATTATGAATTTCAAGTTCTGCTATAGTTAGAATGCATGTAATTTATCATAGTTATGACAATAACATACGGACACAATTATTGACCGAAATTTATCCACTGTACCTGAACAAATTTAACATTTAAAGAACCATGTTATGCCTGTACAATGTACATATATCTCCATCTCTAGTGTAATATTCAAAATGAAGATCGTACCTTTGATCACAATCAAGGAATTTAAATTAAAACCTAAACAATAAAATAAAAAAAATAAAAAAAAAGAATTGCATAATTTTTAGGGATGTCAACGAATAGTCGACTATTCGACTGTCAGTCGAAAGGACCGACTATCGAATAATGCGACCGACTATCGACTAAATAAAATACGAAAAAAAAAGCGCGATAACTCTTGATTACAAATTCATGAAAAAATTCATGGGTTATCTTTCTTTACAAAGTCATTGCTAGCTATTCATTTGTGAACATTATTCACTACGTAAAAACCTTTCAGAAAAATCAAACCCCCAATTAGGTCTAGGTTTCATAGATTTTCAGTTCAGTTTTGAAAATGCCACCACCGAAATCAACCGTGTGGAAATTTCTTAAGCGAAACTTTGATTTAAAAAAAAACTGTAAAATGTACATTATGCGAAGCTGTATTAAGCTATTGCGGAACAACTTCCAATATGCGATTCCATCTTACAAATCTTCATCCACATAAATTGGACGATGAGGCACAGCCAACTGTTGGGGAATTTTTCACACGTTCGCCAAAAAATATACATGTCCGCTACTCAGTCCGATTCTATTTCATATTTTCTTCGGCGGGATTACTCGTCACAAAATTGAGAAATCGTCTCTGTCTTCAGAGGTTGTTGACAAAATTATTTTCCTGAACAAAAACTGTTGACTTTTCGTTATCAATGTATAAATGCATAAATGCTCTTCTATAATCTGAAAATTGTCAATATTGTTTTTCTGATAAATTATGAATCACTGTGCTGGGTTTTGTTTGTAGAATTATAATGAAAACACAGTTAATTAGATTTTACATTCCATGTATCCAAAATATTGTTATTTTAGTAATATTCAAAGGTTCACATACGGTAGCCGAGACACGTTTTGATAATTTGATAATTACTTTTATAAAAACACGCATACATTGTAGTGTTGTAAGCTAGGGCATTTAACTGTTTTAAAGTTAATACGGTAATCGGTATTAACAATGTCACACGGGCACCTGACGTGTAGATGCTGTGTTTATCTTATTTTATTTAAATGAGTTTAAAAAATATTTGCTGGTAGTGTTTGATGCATATTAAATTATTAATTTTGTGTTAAGTGGGTGGAATATGATGAATAAGTGAACTCATTGTGTTCCTTTCACATCACGTCGAGTGAAACTGAGGTCATGAGATGATCACGAACTGTCCACAGCCAAATATTTTTAAAATGTGTTCATTCAACCAAACCTTTTAAAGTATTCTACCAACTGACCATTTATTTATGGCCAGCGGGTGACTCCGACTCGTACCAGTGAAGTCGTGATATGCGTGATTGAATCCAGTCCTTTCAGATTATTACGTACTTGAGGGACTTTTATTGTCTACAAGACTAGTATATCAAGATTTCTGATCAATCAAAACAAATTGATATTTAACCATATTTAACCTAGATATGTAACAATATACGTAAATCTTAGGCTATGTTGACGAAACTGTATTCGGTAATTTCTGAACATATATATTACATTATGTATATACAAAAAAATAATTCGAAGAAGTCCAAAATGTGAAATGTTAAGTAAAATGTCACAAATAATGATTGACAACTCCTCCTATACCACAGAATAAAATGTACAATACTTTCACAGATTGTTTATTAGATAATATCGTTGTGCACTTCCTATTTTACTTTTTGATCTGACACTTATTTCGGGTCTTCAAGGGGAAAACATGGACTTTGCCATTATTACCATATGGAAAGGGGGGTGGTCGGGGCGGCGTCGGGTATCATTTAGTGAGTTAATTGCTCACGGAACCTCTACTGGCTCTAGTAAGTACCACAGGTGCTTGAGGACAGGAACCCCCCCCCCCCCCCCCCCAATATAGACCTCCAGGCCTGTTAGACTTTTTCACAAAAAATAACATAAATAAATGAATGACACATTTGTGATATAATCTATGCTATCAATTTAGAAAATTTGCTTAAACTAATATGTTATAAAAAATTCTACCCCACTCTCTCTCTCTCTCTAGAATGTAGGGTAGATTTTATAGAACGTTTGTTTTAGGTAAGTTTTCGATTTGTTGGTATATATCTTATCTTATCATATCAATGAAAGATTATTTATGAGAAAAAAAAGTCGAAAAAGCCCAGGGGTCTTTATCGAAAGTGGGGGGGGGGGGAGTCAAAACTGTGATATCCTTTTTTCATTTAACAATATTAAAAAAAATATGTTAAGATAATAAATTATTCCCCTGTCCATTCACAGCTTCCATTTTCTCAAATTCATGCTCAGACATAAAAATCTTATCTGTAAATGTAAATTACGCTATATATCTTTTATACCCCCATGGGCGTCGAAAGCAAATTGAAAAGGGGGGCCTAATCGAAAGTGAGGGGGGTTAACCCAACAAAAAAACGTCAATCCCAATTTCCAATACCTATATAATGTCTTTTTTGCAAAAACGACGCCTATACCCTTGCTTGAAAAGTGGGAGGATATGTAGTGATCGCGATGTCCGTCTCTCCGCCCGTCTACAGGAACGTCCGTCCGTCTGTCTGTTACACTTTAAGGTACTAGTACCCATCTCGTATCCGCAACTCCTCCAAAAACCACTGAATGAAATTTAATTAGACTTTCACCTTTATTCATAGTACTATTGTACACCTCCGATCCTATTTTACTGTTTGATCAGATACATATTTTTAGTTTCCCAGATCGAGCAAAAAATGGACACGGCCATTCTTTCTATGATATTGAAGGGTACACGTCTCCTCCTGTATCACTGAATAAAATTCAGTTATACTTTCACAGACACTTAATAACATAATGCCATTGTGCACCTCCTATTTTACTTTTTGATCTGAAACATTTCGGGTCTCCCAGAGCAAAACATAGTGAAAACAGAAACAAAATAAATGTCAGATCAAAAAGTATTTTACATATGTTTGTTAAAATGGATGCCCTAGTTTGACAACTCAGCATCAATCTAGTTATTCAAAATTCAGAGTCATTATCATGAGGTTAAATAATAATGGTACCAAAAAGAAAGGAATTACATGTACATAAATAAAATATGAGACCTTTTGCACCACCCATTTAGAAGTTTCAGAGGTTTGTCGATGTCGTAGCTAAGGGTCATGTTAAAAAAATGCATGTATTCAAAAAAGGTGTTTGTCACATGAACTTAGGAATTTTGAATATTCTCGATTCGACTAGTGGAGTAATCGGATGTGGATACTCAAAAACTTTAAAGCAATATGAGCTGCATGTTTGACATCGGAAAAAAATGTTGCAAATTTGTTATTAACTATTTCAATGACTGAAAAATATAACATTTATGAACTTCTATTGTTCATATTTGCTATGAAAGAACTTTTTATACGTCTTGATTGAAGCAAAATTGAATTTTTGTCGTCCTGTACAATAATGATTTCTTATATAATACTGTATATTCGGTTGTACAAAAATATTTCTTCTGCAACGTTTTTAAACTTTATTTTGGTTTTATTGATCATACGGGTTTAGATTACATACAGATAAATCATAATAACACATTTACCAGTAAAATAAAATTCTCTAAAATATATATTGACAGTCCGGTCTATCAATATTTTTTTTTTCGGAGAGCTCTACTTCTGCAACTAAGACAGCTGCCATTTGAAAAAAAGGGAACTCTTTACGTATCTTGTCATTGGTCATTTGCAAAATGATTTTGTTAAAACATTCTGGTTGTACATAGGGGCCTACAAGTATTCTAAATTTATTATTAAAAAGATGATTTTGTTTCTGACTGGCAATATCTATGTGGTGTTTGAAGCACAATCTGTTTGAATTGTCATGGGTACCAATTGCGCCCCGTTATGAGCAGACCCATTTTTGTATTCATATGAAGCAGAAATTATTCACAACGATCTTATACATGAGAAGAAGAAAACACTTGCTGCAACCGTGGCCTTCACTTCGTCATATAGATAAATCGACGTCGTATATCAATACTAACAATCATTATATCGATTCATACGTCGGCACGATATATCCTAATGAGCTTGAAATAAAAGATACAACAGAATCTAACAAACCAGTTTCATATTTGGAATTTTTTTTACTAGAAATCTATCAACAAGGCTTTATGAAACATATGGAGATAAAGAACAGTATTCAAAATCAAAGTCCATAAAACAATACAAAATAGGAGCAGAGCAAACACGGACCTCCGAGACATCGGAGGTGGGATCAGGTGCCATGGAGGAGTGAGCATCCCCTTCCGATCGGTCACACCCGCGTTTGCTCCTTGTCATGATTGAGAAATAACGGAAGAATCCGTCGTCAACTTCCCTTTTCTTTATTAGCAATACACCTTTCTCGCATAATCACCAGTGGTAGATTAACTTGTCTGGTGTGAGACAGCAGTGTGAGATTTTTCTGTCTTACACTGTGTATTACTATGCCGCAAACGATAACGTATAAACATTCCGTCCCTATATAAAGAAATTGTAACAAAAATAAAAATGACACATACCGGTATATCAATAACATATTTATTAACTTAAACAAAATAAGTTTTACTTAAATTAAAATAAACATTTGTTCAATCAAAATATTGTCGTATTTTCACTTTTTAAATGGAACTATTTTTAGAGTGCGCAAGGATTCTGTTAAATGAATTCGTACGCTATCGGATAGATAAGGTTTTATTCCCAGTTTTTACATTTCAAATTAATTCGTATGAACTGAAATTCATTTGATTTGTTAACACTAAGTCTAAACCATTTTCAGGTACGCTTTCTCCGATGGTGTATTCTTTTCGCAGATTTTTTTTTGCAGATTTTCAACTTGATTAGATTGAAAATTAAAGAATATTTTTTAGCCTTATGGCGACGTTATTGACAAGCCGTTATTTTGAATATACATGTAAAAGGCAAAGCCTCGTCCTAGACTGTAAATCTTGTCCCCGAGGTGGAATTTCACTATCCCACACGAGTGTGTAATGAATGATTCTATTATTCTCACCTGCATATGGGGTTTATATACCCCTTAGTTGATTAGATATGCAATACATGCTCTACGTATGAACAATTTCTAAAACGAGGTAATTTTTTGGCAAATAAGTTGATGAAGCAAGGATATCATCAGTCCCGTTTAAACTTTAAAGTCATCACTTCGTAAGCTCTATGATCGATACAATGACCTTGTCAGCAAATATAATCTAGCTAAACATTAAGGCAAATGATCTATCACGAAGTCAAATGTTAATGGAATTATTTATACCCTAAAAAGTCTGCGGATTTTCCCAGTTATTTCCCGAACATGACAAGAAGCAAACGTCGGTTGTGGTCGGATGGCAGGGGATGCTCACTCCACCATGGTGCCTGATCTCACCTCTCGTTTAGAGGTCAACGTTCGATCTGTTCCTGATCTGAATTGTTTGAATGTACTTTTGAACTTGAATATTGTGTTCATTACCTCCATATTTTAGATTACCTAAAAATGAAAGATCTGTCATAGGAAATCACACGTTTAAATGCGATTGTCAAGCAGCAACGTTGATAAGGTTATGACCAAGGTAAAAGTTTCTCAAAAGTAGGATAGACTCCAAGGTTATAAGGTTAAAAGAAATGGTGCTCCCATACCACAGAGAGTTGTCTGAATGGATAAAAAATGAAGCAAGAAAGAATTAACACCGGCCATTCAGAGGTTGTCGAAATAGATATAAAATGAAGCATGAAATTTCTAATACAGGCCAATTAGACGGATATAAACAAGGTTCACGTTTTACAAAGTTAGCAAACTCCAAGGTCAAAGTCAAGGTCGTGGTACCCAACGAAAGTTCTTGTCAAAAGGAATACACCTGTGAATATGGAAGCCCTAGTACGGGGGCATCATTGTTTTAAACACACCTTGTTCTTCAATTCAAAAGTGCATGAAAGCGATTATATGAGTCACAGTCAGCTATGAAAAAAATAAACATTATCATATCGAAAGGTAATTTTTATTATGCAGTAGTTTTTACGAAGATCACTTTTATGATAAATCTTACAGAATGAAAACAGAACTTCCATTTGCCAAAGATACATACTGGTCATCCAATAAAACATTTGACACGGAACACTACACCTAATACTACACCACTACTTGTCCCTGTCGATAAATGTGCCTTACAGCCTCTGGAGTCGCTATTCAAACTATGAACTGCATTTATCCATTTCTTACGAACTTAATTAACGACTCCGTTCCCCTTTTAAAGAATATCCTTGAATTATTCATTTCCGGTCTTCGCAGTCATCTTCCGGTTGAAGACGCACTTCCTCTTACGTCATCCGGTTCATATAGATAGCGGCCATTAACAAATCAAACGCCAAACTGGACACGAGGCTTCTGACGGCGTGTCGTTTATTCCACACCTGGATTCTTTCTCTTACCCAAGCTTCACCTGAATTAAAAAAAATTCATTTACATATATATATCAAATAAATATTAAGGCATATTTTTCTCATTTATTACCCCCATTTTCACTTAATATGATGATTGTTTCTGGGAAGATTTTTCCAATAAACATTTCTTTGTTATAAATATGTGCTGACTCAATTGTTTGGCTTCAAAGAAAGAATTTTTACATTTCAGTAAGTACAATTGAATAAAATTATAAAATCATGTAATTAAATGTTGGTCAAAAAATAACCAATTCCTTTGATATAAAACCGAACTTTGATGTAAATAATCGTCACCATGCATCGGTCCATATTAGCAATTACTTTACCTTTTCTCTCCAGGACAGTTTCGTCCAGTAATCTGTTTATATCGGGTATCATGACCAGCAATGTCCAAGGCCACACCGATATAAAGGTAAGGCCACCAGCCAGCCACAACCAGCGGTGGTCACTGACGTCACTGAAGTACCACACGGCCACCGCCGAGGAGGCGCCTAGTGACGCCAGTTTACCCTGTATAGAAAGACATCAAGTTTACACACTAGAAATTGTCTGCAATGTTAACATTTTTTGGCATCATTTGACCTTGACCTCACTTATCTTTAATTAGTGTTTCGCTTAGTTTTAAACATACCATTCAAGATGGTGTTATCAAACTTCACATTTGATACATACTGATGAGAGATATGCAACTGCATCAACATTTTTGACCTTGACCTTTCCTTTGACCTCACTTTTCCTAAATCAGTGTCAAACTTCATATGCTGATACATAATGATGTAAGCAATTCAACTGCATCAACAATTTTGACCTTGACTTTTTTTTTTTTACATTGACCACAATTTTATCAAATTGTGTGTAAGTCATTTTTAATTAAAGACATCATTTCTAGATATTTTTATCAAACTTCATATGTTGATACATATTGATAAGAGATACCTTGATCTTTGCTTTGACATTTGACCTTACTTTTCTTAATTAGTGTCAAACGCCATAAGTTGATAGATATTGAGGTAAGCATTTAAAGTGTTTCATCATTTTTTACCTTGACCTTTCATTTGACCTTGACCTAACTTTTATCCATTTGTGTTTAAGTCAGTTTTAAAGAAACCATTTATAATATTTTTTCAACTTCATATGCCGATACTTTCTGATGAGGGCTTTTCAACTGAATCAACAGTTTTTGACCTTGGCATTTCCTTTGACCTTCACCTCACTTTAATGAAATTAGTGTCAAGCTTCATATGCTGATACATACTAATGTAAGCAATTCAACTGCATCACTATTCAAGATATTCTAATCAAATTTTATACACTTACAAATTTTCATGTTGCTGTACTAATATACCCTCGGCGGGGCATTCTTGTCCTATGGACATATTTCTAGTTTAAAATAATCTTTAGTATCAAAAAGTAAATCAAGACATCATGATGTTAAAATTTCAAGGTAAACCTGTATTATTTATAGTTCCATTAAATTAGGTAACGCCATCCAACTAGTTTTATCCAGAAATACAATACCATCATGATTAATAGAAAAGGAGCACTTTGAAAAAAAGATGTGTTTTTGAAACACTATGCGCCCGGCGGCAACAAAATTCGAAAAAAGCTATTTTTAGCATATAGGTTACAGTCATTTGAAATAACTTAATTAGCGGAGTATGCATATTAAATATGGAGTCTCTATCTCTCTGGTCTCATGGTATAAAAGTTATGGTTAATGTTTAAAAAAAGCTTTTTTAGCATATATGTCATAGTCAAGGTCACTAAGTCATTCACCTTGGTGTTATTTGAAAGAGCTCTATTAGTGGACTATGCATACCATATATGAATTCTTTATCTTTCATGGTTCAAAAGGTATGGTGAAGGTTATAATTTGTAGACAAAAAACTATTTTTAACAGATAGGTCTCAGTCAAGGTCACAAGGTCTTTCACCTTGGTGTCATTTAAAAGAGCTTCATGAGTGGAGAAAGAATACCAAATATTAAGACTCTATCTTTCATGGTTCAAAAGTTATGGCGAAGGTTTAAGTTTGAAGACAAAAAAAGCTATTTTTAGCATATAGGTCACAAGGTCATTGACCTTGGTGTCACATGAAAGAGCTTAATTAGTGGAGTATAGATACTAAATATGAAGTCTCTATCTTTCATGGTTCAAAAGTTATGGCGAAGGTTAAAGTTTGCAGACAAACAGACAGACAGGACAAAAACAATATACACCCCGGATCTATCGATCGACCCAGGCGCATAAAAGTTCATTAATTCAATCTCGCAACTTATGCAAGTAAATCTATCATTACTTAGATCCGCTGAATATGTGTAGCGATCTAATGATCTAGTTGGAGTGGATTGGAGCTAATTTTAATTAGATAGGTAAAACTATCGGCACTGTTATTCCCGGTATACATAAAACGAAAAGGTCCATTCTTTAAAAAAAAATATATTAAGTTTCCCCTCTCTCGACAGACTTTCTAAAATGGCCCGATTTAGAAAGAAAAACTTCTTTTTTCTTTTAGGAGATCCGCGCCTTTACATGAACTACGCAAAAATATAAAACCCATTTACCTGGTACTTTCGAGAGAGTGAGTAGCACAATCTCCACTCGTTCAGCAGTGTCTTGGTGTCGTGTACCGTTCTGAAAAGTGTGGGTACATGAACCAGATTAATGTACCAGGCCGCTCCTGAAAAATACGCGCTGCAGCCCACAGCAGCAAATCCCGCCAAATCCAGCAGTTTCTGTCGATCCATTGTCAGTTCACATCTAATGTTTGGAATCCCCGAGTAGCTGCGAACGCGTGCACTTCTTTTGTTTACTTTATTTTGACCTTAAATGACCTAATTTTTTATCAGTCAGAATAACTCCTGCTTTCTTACGAAATACCTGTTTTAAATTACTATTAGAGATCACCTGAGGTCACACATTATTGATCCAAAGAAAAGCCGTAGACGATATTGAGATTAAATCATCTCTTCATATCATATGATGAAATATAACACGCATTTTTCATGTGTCAATCATACAAAGAAATTTTGCTGACAGAAAAAAAATGCGATCGTTCAACTCTAATGCATTCAGTTATAAACAGCAGATCCCCTTTTCGATCCCAGTCTATATATTCTTAATGTTGACAAAATTGCTACTGCTAGTAACTTTTTGCTACTCCTTTGTATCTTTCTTATACATTTGATAAACAAATGTGCATTTATTTTTATTGAAAGCGTATCCCTCCACTCTCTTTTGCATAATGTATGAAAAAAGTTTAACCCCTCTCTCCTTGAAAATAGAGCAAACATGGGTCTGCAAAACATCAGAGGCGGGATCATGTGCCTTTGGGGAGTGAACATTCCCTGTAAACGGTCTCACCTATCGTATGTGTTCTCCGTGGCGTGATCGGGAAAAACGAAAAGAAACGTAGACAACGTTCATCAGCAAATGATTCAATGACAGGTTTAGTTGTATTTGCTTACAAGGTCATTGCATCGATCAAAAAAATTTTGCGAAATGATAACTTTAAACTAGAAAGTTGGTAACCTTATTTCATCAACTTGTTCATAGCATGCTTTTGCATATTACATGTAATTTAATGAACAGCAAGATAGAAACATAGAGCAAACATGGGTCTGCAGAACATCAGAGGGGGGATCAGGTGCCTTTGGGGAGTGAACATTCCCTGTAAACCGTCACACCCACCGTGTTTGTTCTCCGTGGCGTGATCGGGAAAAACGAAAAGAAACGTAAACAACGTTCATCAGCAAATGATTCAACGATAGGTTTTGTTGTATTTGCTTACAAGGTCATTGCATCGATCAAAAAATCTTTTGCGAAATGATAACTTTAAACTAGAAAGTTGGTTGTTCATAGCATGCTGTTGCGTATTAGATGTAATTAAATGAACTGCAAGATAGAAAGCTAATATGGGGGTGTATTGCTAGTATACGTAAGGAAAGCTCATTGAGCTACATCGAGGCACATGGATTGAATGAACTAAATGTTAATTGATAAATGTCGAGTTGAATTTTTGATCTTGAACTCTGACCTAAAAATCAATATAGGTCTTTTTTTAGGCCATATGAAGTTGTGTTTATAATTTCATTGCTTACGCTCAAATGATTTTCTATATACTGTACATAGTATCTTGCGAAAATCAAGGTGTTACTGACAGACAGAAATTAATACCACCCACTTTAAGTGAAAGCAGCAGACAAAATAAAGTATGTTAGTAACGGAGCACAATTAATAAACGTGGAATACTTGAACAGATTGTTGGAGGACCTGATAGACACTGTCAATAAAAAAAACCCCAAGCATCTTCTTAATATCAACTCCAGAGTACTTATATATACAATCAGGATAATTTTTCCAATGACCAACGACAAGTTAAGTAAAGAATCTGGGTGGATTAGGCGAGTCATAAGCCCACGCAAGGGCAGGTAAAATATCGATTAAATAAAATCTTGCTAATTGCACTTTTTGTTAAATTTGGGAGTTATTTATAACCATATGCATACAGTAAAGATAAAACTTGAATCTAATTACTTACACATTGATTGTAATTAACCCGCCAATATGGTAATACGCTATAGTAACCGTAAAAATGAAAGAAATGGAATGTTAAAACTGTGTTTTTTATATAGAGTGGGTCTTCGTACCATTTTTTTGTAAACAAATATTGAAAGGATATAGAAGGATGTATCTCTGACCATTTTCAAAAAAATGGTACGAAGACCCACTCTATGTGAAAAAGTTAGTTTACCTACTTAAATTTCGCAACATATTCTCAAATACTCCAAGTCCAGTTTTGCGTTTGCTATATATATAAAACTGTTTGCTATTTAAAGGACAAAGTCTGTGCGACTTCGTGACTCAGTAGTCATAGTAGCTGAGTTGAAACATCCAGTTACCTGTCGCAAGTGTTCGAATCACGATTTTTTAAAGTTCAGGTTAAAATTTAGATAAACATATTTTTTTTTTACAAAAACAGAATGAAAAGATAAGATTAATTTATTTACGGTCAATTAATATTTTTTCTTTAATAAACAAGTTTTCAAGCTACATGTGTATATAACATTTTGAATGGATTTAGTTCAAGACTACATTACACGATTGAAATTGAAACAATCACTCTTTTGTATGCAAAAACAGTTAAAAAGAAAGGTAAAGCGTACCATCTCCAAAGATAACCGCAAGGTTTCAAAGTATAGATATATTGTCATTTGGACAGTGCTGTACAAAGTGTAGATGTTTAGGTAAATCGTACGACTATAAAATTTCCGAAATGCTTACAGAGCTACAAAATCCGTGTGGGCATATGACTCGCCTTATCCCCCCAGATTCTTTTTATTGAAACAAAATGTTTGTGAAACACTGATACCGCCAAAATGGCGTAATACAGCCTTTGGCTAAGGTTGAAGTTTCTAACAAGTCAAACTCCTAAGTCAGAAGATGAAAAATGTGACCAAAAAGAAAGGACTTGTTCTCATTTAACATAGCTTTTAATATGAAAATCCAAACGCTAATCATTTAAAAATCTGTGCATGAAAAACACAACATGTTGAACATTTTGTTTCATTATCAAAATTATTTTAAAAATTATATTGACTTGAAAATTTGACTTAAGGTTGAGGATGTTCTCAGTTTATTGTTTTGGGGCCTAATATCAATTTAATTAAGGTCTTAAGGCTCTAGGTTTAGAAGTTACTAAGTCAGACGATCTTACCAACTTAAAGACAACAAAAGCAACTATTATCAATCAGTCAACCTCTATTCCAAATTAACAAAGTTCTTGAATTAAAATTTGATTATTTAGACTTAATATAAAATTGTGCAAAATAGCAACTTTTCACTATATAATGTACTTTCCTAGTCCAAGTTTATTTATTACGTCATTCTATCAAGATAAACGGCCGCCATCATGAGGTGGAAGGCCAAACCCGATGTTATTGTTCTGAAACCATGAAGTCGGTTCCAGCGTGCGATCTTCTCACGAATCCAAGTCTCACCTGAAAAAAAATTATTCTTATTGATTGGTTAATATCTCATAAAATTACAAAAAAATGTCCTGTACAAACCCTTTGAAGGTATCAACTTATTAGTCAGTAGTCAGCCTTAGTTTAAAAAAAATAATTGTAATTAGACTATGCTTTATCGAATCAGCTTACCCTATAAACAGGAAATCTAGTAAATGAAATGTAATTAGTACTAATTTCATAAATTAACAATAAAAAGTATAAAACATCACGTTTCGGACACGAAGTTTATTAGAGTAGTCCTCAGTTGGACATTTTCATCTCGTCAATAAAACAAGACGCTACCTTTCCTTTCCAAGATGTCGTCTTCGTGGAGTTTTTTGATATCTGGCATCATGACCAGTTTGGTCCACGGCATACCGGTCAGGAACGTCAAGACTCCAGCCAACCAGAGGTAGCGATACTGGCCGCGGTCAGTGAAATAGTACACGGCCAATCCAGAGGCCGCACCCAGTACAGCAAAAGGTGCCTGTGTGTAGATCAGGTACAATATCGTAAGGCAATGTTATTTATAAAGGAAAAAAAATGTTTAATATACAAGATGTGTTTGTGAAACTCTATGCTCCCGATGGTAACACAACTCTGGAACTGGACGTAGACTAAATTGGTATACAATTCTTAAATGTTTTAAGGATTTTAAATACAGGTCAAAGGTCACAGTTAAGGTCACATGATAAAGAATTCTGTACCAATGGAAAGGTCTTGTCATAATGAACACCCATGAATGTCAAATATTAAACACTCTGCATTATCAAACACTGTTAAAGCCTTACCCATGACAGCGCAATACATATAGTTATGGGCAAGGTTAAATTTTACAACAGACTGGCAAACAGACAGACAGGACAAAAACAATATATACCCCCGAGATCTATCCACGGGCATAAAAATAACTGTGTGGCTTTCGGTTAATTTTTTTTACTTATCGCATATACCGGCTTCCGTAAATGCAAATACATGTTAAAACGCACGTAGTATCCTAGTCTGACTAAGAGAATATTCAATATGGAAGATTTTGATAATGAAATAAATAAATTAATGTTGTACAACCCGGGATCTATAATAATTATATTACATATGAAAAACTATAATTAGTCCATGAAATATCTAACAACAAACCTGGAGAACACGGGCACGTGTAAACGTCTCTCTCCATTCCTTCAGCAGTGTTTTAGTATCAGGCGCCACGGCAAACATGGTGGGCACCTGCACCACATTGATGTACAGGGCAGCCCCTGAAAAATAGGCGCTGCATCCTATAGCAGCATACCCCGCCAAATCCAGTAACTTCTGCTTATCCATGGCACGGCTGTACTTTCAGTCTACGGGATAGGACATTGACCTAGTTTCATATTAAAAGGTGCATATATCTGCTACGCTACCCGTTTTTTCTTTTTTTCGAAGACTGTGCAGATAACATCTATTATTTTATGAAAACTTTCAGATAAAAGATTATCGTCCCTACTATGTAAATTGTACCAATATCCTATCATTTTTATAATTCATTAAAAAATTCATTTATTTATTTAGCATGATAAAAATAAACCAAAAACAGCTGCTGTGTATAATTATGGCTATATATAGCACAAACTCGCTTATCTTTAAACTTTATAGATTTTTCAGTGTTGTCTTGGAATACGTACATACAATGCTCAATGAATTTTAATGTTCTCGTAATCAAAGATTCGGAGGCATATAATTTGTGTCTGTCAGTCTGTCTGTTGATTATTAATCCGTTTGTTCGCAAAAACTTTAACCATGCCCATGACCTTTATATGGTTGGGGCTATAGCAGGCTGTGAAAATTCATGTATCTTAAAATTGTGACAATTAAGCCCTTTCTTATATATGACCTAATGCCCTTGACCTTATAGTATGATTTTTAATTAAACAAGAGGCCCATGGGCCACATCGCTCACCTGAGAAGATTTGACCATGCTATTCTTAATCAGATTTCCCCCTTGTAATACCTATTGTGACCACATCGTACCCTACGGGTAATAATATGGACGATTTAAAATCTACACTACACCAGGATGCATCCAAATAAGTTTAAGTTTTTCTGGCCCAGTGGTTCTTGAGAACAAGATTTTTCCCAATATATTTTTATGTAAAACTTTGATTCCCTGTTGTCGCCCCGCCCAACCCCCGGGGATCATTATTTGAAAAATTTAGAATCTACGCTACCCAAGGATGCTTTCACCTAAGTTTCAGTTTTTCTGGCCTAGTGGTTCTTGAGAAGATTTTAAAAGATTTTTCCTTTATATATTCTATGTAAAATTTTGATTCCCTATTGTGGCCACTCGGAACCTCCGAGGTCATGATTTGAACAATTTAGAATCTAAACTACCCCAGGATGCTTCAACATAAGTTTCAGCTTTAAGGTTTTTTCCCTATATATTTCTATATAAAATTTGATTCCCTATTGTGGCCCCGCCCAACACCGGGGGTCAAGATTTGAACAATGTAGAATCTTCACTATCCCAGGATGCTTCCACATAAGTTTAAGCTGTTTTGGTCCAGTGGTTCTTGAGAAGATGATTTCTTAATGACCCCACCCTATTTTTGTCTTTTCTTGATTATCTCCCCTTGTGAGAGGACCTGGTCCTTTATTTCAACAATTTAAACTCCTCTTCAACCAAGGATGCTTTGTACCAAGTTTGGTTAAAATTGGTTCAGTTGTTCTTGAGAAGAGGTCGAAAATGTGAAAAGTTTTACAGACAGACGGACAGCTAGACAGATGGACGACGGACAAAATCTGATCAGAAAAGCTCAGTTGAGCTAAAAAAAACTCTACCTTGACCATAATTTCTGAATGGTTGATTCTATACGGCTGTCATCAGGGGCGTAGTATCCGGGGGGGCCAGGGGGGGCCAGGCCCCCCCACTTTTTCTCCCGACATTACCTTTACTATAGAAAATGTTTACTGAAAGGAAGGTTGGCCCCCCCACATTTCAGCAAAGGGTAGTGTTATAAGAAAATTAACCCCAAAAAGTTTGAATTGAAAGATAGTTGGTATAGAAATTTTAGGTAAAAAAAGAAATCTTTGAAATGTTTAGATATGATGCTTTCTAGGCCACCCACACATTCGTTT
>PRKT01000161.1:631106-701304 GCA_003671525.1 Saccostrea glomerata | reverse complement strand
AAAAAAAAAACAAACAAAAAAAAAAACACAACAACAACAAACAAACAATTACAAAAAACGAGCATACAAAAACAAACAAACAAACCAAACCAAAAAAAAAAAACAACTTTATAACTGTTACTATTTCATTATATTACTGGTACTGCATATTGCATTATAATACAACCAAGTTTTAGGAATTCATTTTATTCTGAGACTTAGATAACACTAATTATAAGAGGCACCATAAGAAATATTATGAAGGGAAAAAGTAAATTTATTTGATTTATCTGAAAACAAAGTAACAGGTTAATAAGTAAAATAGTTGGCATTTGGCATTTACTGTTATGAATCTCTAACTTTGGGCACAAAGTGCAATTAGGTAGTTTATCTGGCTTAAATATTATTCAAAGGACAAATTAAAAATCGATTGTAATTTTGAACCAATTTTAAATATCAATTCTAGAGAATACACACATAAATATACATAAATTCATTTTATCGTGCACACCAATATAATCTTCTTAGAGTCTTAGTACCGCTCTAAAAGCAAGGTGTAAAGGACTCTCCCATTTTTGGAAGAAATCAGATTGCGAACCTTATTCAACAATAGCAGGCTTACCACAGGTGTGAAATGTTATGTTACTTTCATAAACTGCTTATATTCTTTTTATTGACATGCCTTTAGAGCAGGTAATTTGGACCAGCATTCGAAACTGGAGGGGCAAGGATTTTTGTTCTATGCTAAACTCCGACAATAAAGACGGGAATTATAAGAATTAATACAAAAATATTGCTCAAGTAAAATTCATTTTAACTTAAGCTCATGGAAACTAAAAAAATCAAACAAACAAAATACGAATGTCAGTAATGCACATATATTCTTTTATGAGTACTGAAGTTCCAGGGGAGGGATCAGGGGCCTAGGAGGAGTAAGCATCCCCTGTTGACGTGTCACACCCAACGTTAGCCCCACGTATTGAACTATCCGTAGTCAATTTCGTTAAAAAAAACCCAAAGGCCTTAGAATTGGTATGACACAAGTCAGCGAAAATACGACCAAATATGATAAGTTATAATACCCCAGAGTATTCAAAAAGCTTACGTTAAACGAGGTTTCCGAAATCAACAGTGAGAAGCCTGATTCGCTTTAAAAAATTGACCGTACTCATAGAAAGGTCTTAAGTAGCAGATAAGCTGGGAGACATAAACTAAACAAATAGGTAAAAGTGAAATATATCTACATAAATGAGGAAACTTCAAAGTTGACGATGGAAACACTGAAATCATCTCGATATTCGGGTGTGACCGGTCACTCCTCCATGGCATCTGATCCAACCTCTGATGTTTTGGAGGTCCGTGTTTGCTCTGCTCCTATTTTGTATTGTTTTATGGACTTTTGATATTGAATACTGTTCGTTATCTCCATATGTTTCGTTATAAAATTTAGCTGTCAATTAGCCTTTGTCTTCTTTTGTAAGTAAAACATCTAAATATGAAACAGATGTATCATATTACGGAAGTCTTTTATTTCAAGTTCACTGATATATGCATGTATCGAGCTGACATTCGAATGAAAGTAGCTGTTGCTTATTGATAAAACATCACTGATATATCTGAATGTCGAATTGAAGGCAACGGCTAGTGTTTCCTTTTCTCGTGTAGAAGTAATAAATAATAAATTCAGCTTCATTGGAACATTAAAGTAGGTTAGCTAATAAAGAGGATTAGCTAATACACACAATTAGTGTCCAACAGTTTCAGAAGACTACATAAATGTTGTCAATGAGAAACTCCAGAGAGGAACTTTTAACACAACTTCAGAGTAACTGTGGGTCCAACCAGAGCAGTTTTCAACGAAGTAAATTTGCTGATGATCAATCACGTTTTGAAAATGTTCTTTTTTATATTTAAGAAACAGTTGTTTACGATATCAAAACAGCTAGATTTTAGTTCATAGTAAGAAATTGTTGTATAAAATGTAGAAAAGTGAAACGTTTTGATGTTATAGACTTTTGAGAAATGCTGTGAATAAGTTTCTAAAAGGTCTTTATAGTTTTTGATGATCTACATCTTATTTACACCACTTCTATAATCAGCTGTAGTACAAATACCTGGAGTTTCTCTTTTACACTATTTCGTATTTTGTAAAGTGAAAGTATTTACATTTTTGCGTTGGACTTGTTAATTATATTTCCCGCAATTTCAAAAATGTTGACATTGGTAACTCCTTCATGGCACCTGATCCCAACTCTAATGTTTTGGAGGTTCATGCTTGCTCTTCTCCAATTTTTTGTATTAATTAATAGACTTTTGAGCTTGAATACTGTTCGTTATCACCATATATTTAAGGGTATTGAAGTTATAACTAGTTTAAAACACATTTATTGGTAAAAAAAATTGAATTATTACATCTTGAATAAATACATTCTGTTGGAATGCATCGCGAAAGGTAAAAAAAAATATAAAAAAATTACAACACAGAAAGGTGTGTTATTGTATTTTGCGTCATTGCATTTCATTTTTGAGCAAAATGTAAAATGTGGTACATGTATGCTTTTACATTTGTACGTCATCACATTTAAGGAATGAAGCTAATTTAACCTATGTTATACGATATAACATAACTTGGGGCAGTTCACGCTTTACAAACCGCAAAACGGTTTATTAAAAAGCGTAAACTGACATAAATTATGTTATATCGTGTAACATACGTTAAAATAAGCTTCATTCCTCATAATTTAATTTCAGTGTTGACAAAAAGACAATTTTTTCATCCAAAAATGGCTTGAGCGTATTTTAAAAGCATTGTCAAGGAGAGTAACACGTTTTTGACGTCACTAATTGTGTCTTAGGGAACTTATACGATATAAAATAAATATTTTATCAAATCAAATGATGTTACAACTAAAATAAAATTATTATACTTTAATTTCCACCCCACCCCCCTAATAACACAAAATCTTATAAACACATTTTACTTCATATTTTTCCCCCGTTATTACATTTTTTATTACTGAAACGATGCCTCTTGCACTCGTATCTAAAGAAATTTAATTAAAAGTTTAAGACTTGATTATAAATTTTTACTGCACAAGCAAATGGGAAGACTGCGTTCAACGATCGCAGGCATTTGGCCGTAGACCTATCCAAGATCCTAATTGCCATCTTATGCGTTCATGTGGCAAGCAAACAAGGAAAACGTCACTGACATTTATAATCCTTTCTTTCATGCAAGTTCTAAAATTGGATATAAATATTTAATAATTGCAATTAAAGTTTTAAAACCTCAGAGAGAACAAGAAACTTTGATCGGATAAAGGATTTTTATATTCAAGTCTTCCCTCCCATATCTAAGATACATCATTAAGAGGGAAAGTATTTATACCTACTTATTTAATATCACTGTGTAGAAAACTTTCCACAAAGAATTTTCAACGTTTAAACTTCTTCAAAAATGTAAAACATGTACTGTGAAATCATTAGTTTTCATGTGGGATTAATTTTCGTTGTTTTCGAGGTATGAAGCGACCAACGGATTTTTGATCACCATGAAATGTAAAAGTTACATATATAAATACTTAACAGATCTTCATGCACGAAATCAAATCCCAACAAACCAACATTTTTTCCTCAAACCACGAAAATTTTACCCCTCGAAAATATGTGATTTTACAGTAGTTCTGAACCAATTTTCTTGTAGTCAATATACATGAGAGAGAGAGAGAGAGAGATCCCCATATAATGAAATAAAGTTTAACAGTTCAGTGTATAGAAAATGGCCAAACAAAAAGAAAGAATGATGCTGATCACCATCTGACCTAATGTTACATCGAATTTGCTTACAAGGTCATCTTATTTACCAAAGAATATGCAAAACTATAGACATTCAACGAGACTGTTGGTGCCTCTATTTTTGAAATTTATTGTACATAAAGCATGCTCTTGCGTATCAAAAAAATACTAGTGTGTATTTTAATCATTAAAATTTTTACTATGCCATCAATGACCCCAGCAAACATTTCATTTCTTTGGAAAGTTGCAATGAAACATAAGGAGATATCGAACCGTGTTCAAGATAACAAATTCATGATGTAAATAAAATAGCGACGTAGGATTGTATAGTTAAAGGACGCTTCCAAGTTATGGTAGAAGCGAATGACCGAAAAAACGACCGCCGTTGTAATGTTTATGAGAAAACATTAGAGGGTACATGAATGAATCTTTGATATAGAACGTAAATAAGGCATGCATAATTTATGAAATAAATCTGGTTTTAAGAGAGAATATAAAAAAAGAAAGGAAAGGCACATCTCTAAGAAGATGATGGAATAAAAGAAAAGTTTTACTTCGACTCAAGTTTATTCACATGAAAATGACATTTTTTTCTTCACAGGTTAGACAAAAAGGAGCAAGGTGCCCAAAATACTTGAACTTTGAAACCACAATTCTTATTTTTTTTCCAAATGTCAGTCTGTACAAGGTTTATTAAAAAAGCCAAAATTAAAAACTCATAGTGCATGAAACATATGGAGATAACGAACAGTATTCAAGATAAAAGTCTATAAAACAACACAAAACAGGAGCAGAGCAAACACGGACCTCCAAAACATCAGAGGTGGAATCAGGTGCCATGGAGGAGTGAGCATCCCCTGCTGACCGGTCTCACCCGCCGTGTGCTTCTTGTCATGATCATGAAATAACGGATAAATCCGACGTCAATTCAGTGTATAAATAATGGACTAATAACAAAGAGTATGAAAATTGTCAGTCAGTAGTTGACTCAATGATAAATCGTATTTGCTGACAAGGTCATTGTATCGAGCATAGAACTACGAAATTATGACTTTAAACAAGACTACTAATATTCTTGATTCATCAACTTGCATGTCAATAATTTATCTCGTTTTAGAAATTGTTCATGCGTAGAGCATGCTCTTGCGTATAGAATCAACTGAGATATACACTCCGTAATCAGTTGATGAAGGTACATGTATATTGCTGCATAAGTAAGGGAAATTGATGATTGTAAAGTGAAAGTGATCAAGTTTATCATAGAGTTTGGTTGTTCGATTACCATTAGTGTCTTTTTCAAGTAAAATGTCCAAATATCAAACAAATGTGTCAGACTCTGCAGTATATTTTATCTCAAGCTCACCGGGATGTATCTTTTTGAAATAAGAATGGAATTACAATTGTTAATTGACAATATGTCGTCAATATATATAAATGTCGATTTGATGGCCACAGCAATTTGTTTTCTTCTTTTCGCGTTTATGATTTTGGACAAATTTTGCTTCATATGAATACAAAAATAGGTCTTCTAATAACAGGGCGCAATTGATACCCATGGGAATTCAAATAGATTGTTGGAAGACCTGGTCTCCAAAACAACATAGATATTGCCAATCAGAAACTCAAGCAACTTTTTTTTATGTCAGCTTCAGAGTATTTGTGTGTACAATCAGAGTGTTTTTAACAAAATAATTTTGCAAAATACCAATGACAAGGTAAGAAAATTTACGAGTTCCATTTTTATTGAAAAAGCAGCTGGCAATGATATCAAAATGCCTTGACTATAATTTATCGTGGGGAATGATTGTGTATAAAGTTGAAAAGTCGCAAGTGTTTAAGAGTAAAATCTTGTGACTACAAATTGTCCAAAATTTCCTTAGCATTTTTAAGTATCCACATCTGATTAACACCACTTCTTGAATATATTGTTGAACAGAAGTTTCTCCTCCACTAATGTTAGTATATAAGTGAGGAGTAAAGAAAGGGACTTGGTTGATCTTTTACTAGAACCCGCTACAGTTATGTACATGTAATAAAAATGATGTTAATATGATGCACGAAGTTCTACTTGTGCTTTTTAAAAAAAAAGGTTTGTATCAAAACAAGAGACCCAAATGGCCGCATCGCTCACCAGAGTACTGTGACTAGCAAAAATTAGTTAAGTATTAAAAGGCTTAAAAAGGCAGAAAGGGTAAGGGGAGGGGGTACAATTAGATCAAACGTGAATCTACACTATCTGAGGGTGCTTCCGCACATAAAATGACAAACTATGGCTTTGCTGTTCTTGAGAAGAAGTTTGTTCCTATAAACATGTACTCCTATATTAAACTTTGATCATCCATTGTGGCCCCACCCTACCCATGATTTTGAACAAAGAACTATATATGCGGTATATTGCATATATTTGCCCCCACAAAAGTTAAATTTTGAAAACTTCCTGAAATGTGCTGAATTCAATAAATTGTATGAGAAATATAATTTAACAGAAATTATTATAGTGTCAAAGCAGTTTATTCTAGGGATGTCAACGAATATTCGAGTACTCGACTATCGTTCGATCATACCGACTATCGACTAAAATTTCTTTAGTCGTTTATTCGTTAAAAATGTGTTACATCAAAGTAAATTTGAATTCAAGGCAATAAACTTATATTTGCCCATTCCATTTATTCACAGATCAATATTTTAATATGTAAAAATTAAGGGCATGGTATAATTGTTCAAAGGATATTATTTGTACGTCGATGTAATTTCGGCAAACATATTTTAAAAATACATGTAAATTGGAGTCAGATATGAGAATAATTAAACCGTGTTTTCTTTTTCTGATATTAATTTCATGCAATCATTGAATGTTTGCACAAAATTTTATAATTAAAATTTATCACAAGCTATCTCTCTCTCTTTGTTTTTATAAGAGACACGCTTTAATTGTTTACCTGTCAAGGATCATTGACGGACACGTAGAAATTGGCTTCAATTATGGGGTACATGTACTACCGTTATATAAAAAAGGACAAAATTAATACGAGCTTTGAATATCCTGCATTTAGAAAAGAAAATTCAGCCAATATATTAATTTTGAAATTAAAAACATTGGATACATATTGATGTACAGTTTTTATCGTACTACGTACATGTTTACAATTCAGAAATTCATTGTATAATGAAGGTAGCGTAGATTAAATATTGTAAACTAGTCTGTAAAAGACAAACAGTGATGATGATATGAAAAAAAAAGTGAAAATCAAACGAATATTCGACTATCGTTCGACTAAAGCATCCGACTATTCGACTAAGCTGTCCGAGTAAAATTGACATCTCTAGAACTTTATTCACAATTTTTGTTTTTATGACGTCACAAACTAGTCCGATTTTATATCCTTTTTCAGAAAGAGGACAAAATGGACAAAATTTCAACAATTTTAGCTTTAAAATTTATAGAGCGCAAGTTTGTTCAGGAACAATATTGACATATTTCATTGATATTATCATTCTACACATTATATCAAAATATTGATCCTGAACACACATGCGCTCAGTGACTTTTACTCAAAATATCGACGAAATATGTACATTTTTCAGTAAAATTCATAAAAAAACTGAAATTTACCTCATGTTTGTGACGTCATTACGTACATATGGCGTCATTACTTATGAAAATATTCGGTGCTTTGAAGTCAGCATATACTTCCCTGTTTAAGAACTTAATTAAATATATCTCCATCAAAGTTTGATTTGGGGGGCAAATATTGGTACTACCGAATAAAGTTCTTTGAATCTAAATTACCTGTTGATGTGGATATGGCCAACCATGGCTTTGATGGTCTTGAGAAGAAGATTTTTTTCATAAATTCTTATGTAAACACTTGATCGTCGTGTGGATCCATCCTATTCCCTGGGGTCATGACTTGTACAAACTTGAATTTACACCACCTGTCTTCGACTCAGGTGAGCTTAAAATCTTTGACGGGATTAAATACTTGCATCCATACACGAAATAAGTCGATTAGGTATCAAGTTACTGCAAAATTCAGAAATTACAACCAAACTATGCGCAGAAAAAAATTACATATCAAAGCAATCCTTTTTTTATTGCTTCAACTCTATGTGCTTCCCTGTCTATGAGGCGACTCATGTTAGAATACTGCTGTGATGAAAATCGTTTACTGTAGGGACCCAGTTAACCCTTGATTCAAGTCCTGATCAAAGTCTTGTTTAAAACCCAAAGAAGTGAAGAGATTATAACCCGTGAAAGTAGAATTACTTCACCCACCAGCAAAGCTTTAAGATCAGCATGACATTAAAATATCTAACCTTGTCATGTCCCTCATTTATCAAATAATTTTCTTCTCATAATGTCGCACGACAAGGTCACTTTTACACAATATTACTACATTTATTATCCCAGCAAATTCTCTCTCTGTATGAGCCTCACAGGGAAAAGCAGAAGCCCTTCAATATTCTATTTCCAGACTCCGTTAATAATTTTGTTATGGCACGACCAATCAGATTTCAAGCGTTATAGTTAAATTATATATATAAAAAAAAATTCTCAAAATGTATTTTACGACAAGAGCAAAAGATTTGTAGATTTTTTAGTTGCACCAATTTGATAAAAACTGTTGATCATTGCTTCATAATACAATTGTTGAGAGACAGACTGACGCGATTCCTAAAGGGTTTTTGCGTTTCATGTACGACCTTTAATTTCTCTGGTAAATCTGTCTCTGACTGTATTAGAGTACATTTATCGTCGCATCCTTATTATAATCTAGAGTTGAACTTTCAGACACTGTCAACTTTCTAGTAGAATAATTTGACACATAATTCATATATGTAAAATTCTTCTTAAATGTCATGTTTCTGATTATAGGGCACCTGATCCCAGCTCTGATATTTTTAGAGGTTCGTGATTACGTTGCTTCCAATTTGTTTTGTTCTATTGGATCTTTGAGCTTGATTGCTGTTCTTTATCTCCCTATTTCATTACCGCACAATAAGGTACTCAACTGAACTTTATGATAAGTCATTTGATCGATTCAAAATTAATTTTGATCTCGATTAAATGTCCTGCTATAGATACTGAAAATAGGATTATCAGTTTATTTTTTCTGGAAAAAACCTTACTTTTTATTATAATAATATGACTTCAATATAAGAAGAAATCCACATATGTATGAATGGTCTAATCATTTTTTTTTGTTTTCCTCTAAAAGACAAGGATTTACTACTTGTAATTAAGTATCTACTAAATAGTAATTATTGTCAGCAGAATATACGAGGGTCATTCAATAAGTAATGCAACATACAATATGTAATAAAGGTAGAATATTTTTAAAGTTGAAACGTTCTATGAAAGCGCTCCTTATCACAGAATATTTCATGATTTTTACAATTGTCATCGCAAAGAAATTCACTTTCAAAGCAAGCATTTTCACTAAACTGAGCTGAAAACTTTTTATAAATGATCTCATCTGCCAAGAAATATGAAAATTATAGTGTATTTGAGAACTGTACCCTGTGGAAAAATAATCTTTAACGCTGTATTGTTTTCAGATTGATTCAATAATTCAAAAGAAGGAGAGTTGAAATATATTACTATTGAAATGTATAGGGAGATAAAAAATATCGATGATGTGTGTCACATGATATCTGAACATATACATACTAGATTGGCACTCAAAGACAGATTTGAAATTAAATATCTCATCCTCACAGCATTTTATAGAATTCTGAAAAAAAGGAACAAAATACAATATTTCTACCAGTTAGTAACGAATGTAAACTCCGTGTACAGGTGATAAAGGTACATTGCTACATAAGGGAAATTGACCATAGAAAAGTTAAGGTCATCACGTTTATCATAAAACTTTATTGCTATATATTTACATCCATTGAATACTTCCTCCTATATAAAATTATTTGTTAAGAAAACCCATTGCGTTAATCAGTGCATGAACTACACAAGGCAAGTCACCTGTACAGATTTCGTGATCAGTGGCTGTTCCATCAATAAAACGTACAAAGACGTTCGCAACATTAATATAATAATTAATCTTTTAACACTACTTTAATTGATTATTTTAACAGATATAAATACAATAAATGTCTTTCTTTGGTTGTCAATACGGGAATGAATGTCGCAGCTATTGCAGAAAAAATCCGCTTACGCGGGTTATGTATTTTTTCTGCAACAAATGAGACATTCATTCCCGTAACAACAACAACAACAAAGCATTTTATTGTTTAAATTACAATTGAATAAGCAGGTCAATGTCTATGAGAGACATCATCCCGATATGTATTAATCTCAGAGTAGAAACGTTATATTGCCACTGCTGGGTTTGCATTATGCATAGGTTAAACCATATTAACCATGTAGAGTTGAGAATTCAGAGTAATCAGAATTTAACTCTGTCAAGAGAAGCACCAAAAATATCCCAACCACGGAAGGGATTCTTAAAATTAACCTAGATAGGATAATCAATGACCCGACATTTAACTTAGTTAGTAAAGTCTTAAAAAAGAACAAGAGATCTGAACCAACATGAGGCTAAAAACGGAATGTAACGAGACAGAGATTTGTTTAACTAGACCGATTTCTTTTTATAACTATCGTGTGTGTCAACTTTAATTTGTTAAACGCTAATGGTTTCATATACGTGCATTCTTTACACTCAGTAGTATTCCAATCCTTCAGAAAGTACTACAAATGCAAGAGCTTTCGTTTTTGCAGATTTATTTGGACAATCTTCTTTAACCCCCTCAGGATTATATGGAGAGGTTTTCTTCCTTCTCCTTCAACATGAATAAATCTTCCTTAAATCGCATTTTTTCACTTTAATTTATAAACTGCATTTTTTACAGACATCATCTTTTTTTTTAAACCTTCAATGTTTTTTTTATGCACAAATCAATGTCAATACGTATCTTACTAACAATTTAAATTACAAAGGGACACAGGATCCTACTCAATAAAATAATTTTTCATAAATAAACATTCAACAAATATCTCTTTCTTATTTACTTATATAATTCACACTGAGCAGTCGCAAACATCTGTCAGATAAATCTGGCAACAAGATATTAATTATTGATTTAGCTTTATTAAGGTCATTAATATAAGAAGTAAACGTCCTCGGAATTTATCGCATAATCACTCAAATCAACAGCAGCCTATGTCACATCGTGACAGCGGGGTCAAAGTCCACAATATCATATGACTGTCACAGAGGGTTTACGGTTCGCTATACCATCACTTGATCATAACAACGGGTCAAAGTTCAATATATCATCACTATACATGACAGGGGTCAAAAGTATCACGTAGAATCACAAAGGGTTCAAATGTTAACACATCAAATCTTGAGACGTAGACTTTTTCGATCAGGCAGTCCCTTACTGTTATCATTTCTTATCGCACCATCGATAGAGGCTTCGATCAAATTTCTCTCAATTGGCCGTTTTAAGCCAAGCTAATCACAGAACACATCTATTCTACTTCATTCCTTGATACAGTGAAACGCTTTCGAGCATTGGTTAAGTGTTAAATAGTTTAATAATAAAGTTTTACGCTGCTCCAAACAAATTCAATAAATTATAGTCGTTTATAATTCTATTTTTCAGAATGAATAATTAAAATAAAAATTATTCCTCAAACCTAAACTGTAACAACTTTTCTTTAAGAACAGAACAATTTCTCTGACGCTTTTATCTACTCTTTCATTCCACCGGTACGTCAACACGTCATTAATATTCTACTTCAATCAAATTCAACCCAATTATCTGTACGAATTAAATTCTACAAGAATTAGACATGTCTCTATTGATCCATCTTGTTAATTGAGACACAGCCACAGACTTAATATGTGTGTAAACATCTAGAATCTATATTAGGCAAGTGCAAAATTAAAAATAAAGTACGCAAGTCCAACTACTCACCAGTTTGTGCAGTATCAAAAGGACATAAAAAAAAATGATGGAAATAATGCAACTTGCAAAGTTCCAAATTTCTATGATGAGTAGTAATCAAAGAGTATTCAAAGCTCAATTAATGGAAAATGCACCAAAATCCTCTTAACGTTTAATAATTTTTATCTTGCTACAGATATCTTACATCTTGGTACTACATGCAAGCAATAATTTTACAAAGAACGCCATATCAATGATTCTGTTTTGATTTCAGAAGCATTTAATTCTTTAAATCGTATTTAAGATTGGACATAATCTGGGTCGTAAATAGGTCATTAAAACTTTCTAAGACCCATCACAACCCGTATAGATCGTTTCCTGTTCTAAGCCACCATAATCAATATGCACACTTTACTCTTGAAACCCAATTGACTACAGCTCACTTATCACAACGACTGTTGATATAAAAGTTTAAACATCGAGTTACGTGTATTTGTATAAAGTACCGTTTTTGGTAGCTAAGTATCTTGCAGCACCTACATTTTACAGTAAGTGTAGAGCTGCATGTGTCATGTAACACAACTCTTCAAGGTCTCTTTAACTACTCTTCACAATCTCTTTAACTATAAATAGCATTAAAATTCTTTTTATTCAATTATTTTATTTTGTCCTTGGATAATTTTATTTTTATAATACAATTAAAAAAAAATACTTTTTTTAACGCTAGGAAGAGTTTTCTTTGAAACTGAAAACTGGTTAAAAATATTTTTGTAACGTTTGTGCCCTCGACATTGACTAAACCCTTACTATTTTGTAGGTAAACGTATACTACTTGGAATATTTTTGTATATTTGTCTTTCCCCGTGCATCCTGAAGGAGGGCGAATACCACCACTTAGCTTTTTCTCAAATGTTTCCATACTGAGACTGAGTTATATGCAGTTAACTAAATCAAATCAAGAATTTATTTTTATCTTCCGCAACTGTTGCGATATACATGTACATGAGAAGTTGCAAATATGCGTTTAGTAACTAGTTAGGTGTATATTTAAATTAAAGTCCATTGGTCTAAAAGGATTACGCGGGTAAAGATCATTGTGCATGTATTGACCACTTTTTAATCTTTGCGAGCTGTGAATTTATCTGGTATTCGGACGTAATTAAACAGGACTTATTATATTTACTTGGGACAATTTTGTTTAATTTTTCGTCAAACACCGCATTAAATTCATGATTCAATTATGCATTATCATTAATTTAAATTTTTTTTTATCGTTTCAGACATTATTCATTGCAAGTAAAGTCTTATCTAAAACATGACCTCTTACCTTTTAAATAGGTAAATCCCTCATTAAGTTCGTCCCTGCTGCAAAATGCTTACCATGAATGCATGGCTTAAACATATTAAAATAACCTTATCTGCTTTCTAACACACCGAAGAGTTCCCATAAGCATGCTACCCAAGATTCTTAACTAGTGAGAAATTTCCCGCTGGGCATTAGATTAAATCTAAAAATAATATTTCAATTCAAACAATTTCAATACATTTTACTTTAAATAAAAGAAGATCATTATACAATATAACCCCAAATGAGCTTTAAGTACACTGTATCTGTAAGTCCAGCCTTAATCAGCCAAGGGAAGCAAAAGTTACTGACTAGATTAAGTTGACAACAGACAGACATACAAACAGACAGACAGACAGACAGGAAAAAACAATATACCCCGGGATCTTTCGATTCAGAGGCATAAAATAATTTTGCTTAGTGAAATCGAGAAAATACAAGCACATTTAGTTTTTTATCTAATCCGTCTTTGTCAATCGTATTGTATTGTAAATCTCAATTTATTTTAAAGTTTGATAAAATTATGGCAAACAGTGGGTAAACTTATGAAAATACCCTGAAAATAGAGAATAGTGCGTACACGGTCCTTTAATGCTATAGACAAATCTCCGGAGGAAAACCTAAAAGCCTACTGACAGATGGTTAGAAAGATTAGACTTAGTAATTTTAGTAACCCAACAAGTTCCTTTGCGGTAGGAAGGTGTATTATTACAAAATTTTTAATTACTGAATGTTTAACACGGTAAGGTATCAGTCCATATATATCCCTGACTTATTTAGTTTTGATTAATTTATTGCATGCTATGAATCTGCTTTTCTTAATCAATGTCCAGTCCAGCTAGTTACGACTAACTATTAGATATTGGAAATTCGATAGCAGTGAAAATTACCTTTACCCTCATAAAAAAGTATTCCCACATGTCAAAAAATGAACAACCTTTGTTGAGAGAATAATTTTCCTCTTTAAATCTTTTAAATCTTAAAATAACTGATTCCTCAAATCATAAAAATCTACAATATTTTTTACTTATAAAACAATACATGAGTCCCTCTTGGAAATCGAATTTTGAAATGATATGCTCTTTGATACTTTATCCCATACATTATATAACAAGAGGACCATGACAAAAGATGGAGTCTTCTGGCGTGACAAATCAGACAAATTGAAGAAAAAAAAATTAAATAAACTCACCGTAAAACCGAACACTACTGCCTGAAGCAAATATTGATGGAACAGTGTTCGATACCAAAGTTCCGAGGTGAAAACCTCCAATTCAAACCCCGCATTTTGACTGAGAATGACGGATGAGCCGGAGATAGCTGTCCTAAGCTTTCCTCACACGAACTCACCCAATCCGGATATACGCCGATCACAAATCAGAAAATACAATCTATGCTCCCTATTATCAATTTGTTAATATCCGTAGAGCATCACTTTGTATCTACAGGTATATACATAATTTTATTTGTAACAAGACGATATTGCTCTGGATTTATATCAATATTCATCTGAGACTCAGAGGCTTAAAATGACAACACTGATGTAACATTCTTACGTCGAGTTTATTGAACAGTTAGGTCCTTAAAACTGATAGAGTGCTAGATTAACTAGTGCAGTTTTTTTTGGAAGAAAAAAAACTATATTTTTTAAAGTAGATAATCAATGTTTGAAGGTCAAAGCCTAGTGATCGAATACATAGATTTATTTTGTTCTACATAAAGATATATATTTTAAAAATTTTACAATTCACATGATATTAAGACGGAAAAATTACTTATTAATTTTAATCATTATCATACATATTATCCTTTGTCTAGGTTATAAAAATGATTAGTTTGAAACTACAAACTAAATATTCGTTCAATTTGATTCAATTGCTCAAGAATACACTATTTCATGTATCAATATATACCTATCAATGCCTATTCCATTGTCACATTGAATCTTTGAATAATGGTTATCAATTATTCTTAACTATCACCTTGATTTCGATTTCTAGATCACAAAATGAAAAAAGCTTTCTCTGTCCAGCAATTAAGAATATTCATAGCAAGTGTTAGACTGACAGGTCAAGTGATACTTAAGATATTGTGGCATCAACCATGTCGTTCTCGGCCATCACTGTCTCTGACCTTGTATTTAACCTTGGATTCAACAGACGTCATCCTCTGAACACTAAGTATGAAGTAGAAAGAATATAGATGCAAGTTAGATTCTGTCCAAATGATATATGCGGCAAACACCCATTCATTTTTGTTTGTAAGGCTTATTATCACAGGGGTATCTGAAAAGAACTACCGGGTAAATAATCCAAAGTAAACCCATTGTTCCCTTTCAATGACAGATGACTTCAAAATCATATGTCAGTTTTAAATGATTTCAATATTCCAAAAAACCACAATATTTCAAAAATCATACTTATTCTAGGTTCAAAAACTTGATTAAAATGCTTATTGAAATCCCTCTACAGAAGTACTAGGTAAATGCTCTATCAATCAAACCTTAACTCCTCTAAATATAAAGACAAGTAAACTAAACGAAGCAGTTTTATTCAACAACAAACTCGAATAAATATGGCCAATAAGAAAACTGTGAAGAAAATTTGAAATCTGACATTCAATAGCATCATAACAGTTAAAAAAAACTTTTCAAACGATTATTCCAATTAAAAAAGCTTGAGAGAGAGAGATAGATAAATAGAAAGAGAGAAATGCTTATTTCTAAACAAATAAAGTAAAAATAACACTCGAAATAAACCCTCAACTGGAAAATATGCGTTGCACTAAATATAAACAGAATCAAAGATTCTGAGACCCAAAATATTTTTACACGTGTTAAACTTCAACCTATTGGCATTTTTTATCTATGAGTATCTTAAAGAGCCACCGTGTATTCAAGAGATACATGTGTTAAATACCACCTGTTAAAATACCACAAAAATCAATCAAATAAACCGATTTCACACCTTTTTTAATTCAAACATTTTTATCAATTCTATCAAACTTTCTTCAGAAGATTTGTTTATTTACTTTAGAAAATCCGATAGACATTTTAAAGAGTATTTCAAGGAATAAAAAAGATTTCCAATAATATACAGCATACAGAAGTAAATAAAGGATTTATGTACACAATGTTAACCTGAGTTGTAACACCTGTTCTGTTAAAGATGTTTCAATGATCTTAAGTAGTCTTATTAAGTGGCACTGAATAGTACTTAATGTATTGACTACGATATAAGAGGCTATAAGAATGGAAAACAGTTGATTTTTTTTTCAATACATAAGGATGTTCTTGAATGTACTTTAAGATGATGTATTTTGAGTCTAAAACGACGTGCTTTGGTAGCATTTTTATTTTACTACTACTGTGATTTTTACCAAATCATCAATTATGACTTTTGAAGTCTTAAAAAGCAATAATTTAATTTATCATCTACTGAAAAAAAAAAGAATTCCTGCGGTAGGCGAGAAAATAGACTGATCACTTCTCTTTAAATTAAATTTAGCAGCTTAATTCTCACCAGTAGCAGTCTGAATGATTATCAGATCATTTCACAGTTAAATTTTTTCCCGGATGATGCATTGCTTAAAAAAAAAAATCAATGCTCAGTACATAGTATGTCAATCCGATGTATAATCTTTTTACAATAAAATTATCTTTAGTGACAATATTTTTTACCATCACCCAATATAACTCGTTCAGCCCCTTATATTTACTGAAAAACTTATCTTTTTTTATTGTGTGTCAATACAGAGAAATAAGAATGACTTATAATCAAACGCAGAACACAAACGTATGTTAACAGATACCTGTATGATTCAATATCATCGAAATTGAAAATGGACATTATTCTTAATACTTATAGGATGCTTGCCATACACCTTAAGACATAAACATTTTCTCTAAAAAACATCTCCATTGTTGCTGTCATTCAAACCAATAGCTATACGGTCTTATAGGCCTTAAAAATTTCATGGTCTCCCAGTGAGACAAAGTTAAAAATCCGCTTTTAATTTCCTTCACGTACAAAAAAAAACCATTTTAGTTTCAGTCCTCTAGAAAAAACGTCACTGACTAATAACGTCCAGACTCGAAGCTCTTTTTAACCTTAAAGAAAGATATTTTTTATATACATATTTTAAACCATGACCATGTCTAAAGAACTTTGAATCATGATAAAGGCACATCTTCTGGTCATAAACAGCCCCTGTAAATACATGTTTGGGCATACAGTTATTCTCCATAATAAAGTTATAGCCTGGGCAAATAATTATACATTTACCTGCCGGTGACCTTTGTTTGATTAAGGTTATGCCTTCTGTGCCGCAATAAGCAATCTCTTTTTCGGTCATGAGCTTTCAATGATTCTCAATTTCAAAGTTATAGCCTGTAAAAGAATTTAAAACTTATTCTGCCAATAACCTTGAACTTGTCAGCTATCCTTGCAATGGGTAAAGGCCTCTATTCATAAAGAAATGACATGGAATTCAAACATTACAGATTCTATTTGGCATAGAACCATCTATGAATGAGCTTCCAGTGATGACTCATAAGAAAAAGATATCAATTTCATATTGAAATTCTCAAAAACATAATCTTTAAAGACACAGTTAAATTTTTATTACATTTGTTATACTTGAAATAGGCTTTGTTTTTATTGATTTTATGTTGCTGGTTATCCTCAATATCAGGGTTAACTGGCCATTGTAAATGGGTATTGTTTAAAATTGTGCAATAAACAAGAGGCCCATGGGCCTTATAGGTCACCTGAGCATCATGTAACAACTTTTCAACAATTGAATTTGATTCGTGTTTTAATCCAAAGGCCATGAAATTCCCAATTTTGAGAGAAGCAATATTTCTTATCATAACTATACACTTAGCATGCTTACTTTGGTTACTTAATATTCAGAGGTAGATCAGAGTAACAAAGAGAAAATGTATTTCCACTTAATCAGTTGTGTACCCCATCCCACAGGAACCACTGATCCTGGGGCCGCATCTTTAAAATTTTATTTCATCATGTTCTTGTTTAATCCCAAAGTGCAGATTTCAAAGCATTAAATCATTTTCAGACTAGGAATCCCCCCCAAGTCCCTCTGTCCAAGGTGGCCAGAAATTAACCATTTTGGAAGAAGCAGTTTTTTTCGTCATAAATATGTACTAAGATCATTGGCATAATACCCTGGAGCAAAGGAAAAGATTTTCAAAGAATTCATGCATTTTCACTATCTGAACATCAGGGCCTCACCCTATCACAAGAAGCCCTGACCCAGGAGCCCTGAAATTCACAAATCTCAAAGAGGCATCCTTCCTCCTCATAACTATGTACATAGTTCATTGGATAAAAACCCAGGAGCAGCTAGAGGAGAAGGTTAACAAGGAATTAATTTATTTTCACAATATAATCAATAGAGCCCCACCCTAACAACAGAACCCCAATGGCCAATGAAATTCACAATTTTGGAAGAGGCAGCCTTATCCATCATAACTATGTACTTGGCTAGTTTATTCAATACTCAGGAGCAGAGACGAAGATTTTCAAAGAAATAAATCTTTTTTACTATATAATCTTTATAGCCCCACCCTAGCACTAGAGCCCCTTATTAGATTCACAATTTTGGAAGATGCAGCCTTATTCAACATAGCTATGCACTTTGTTAGTTTATTAAATGCACATGAACAGAGAAGAGGAATTTCAAAGAAATAATGCATTTTCACTATATAATCTTTATAGACCCACCCTTGCGCTAGAACCCCTGACCCTGGCGCCATGAAACTCACAATTTTGGAAGTGGCAGCCTTATTCAACATAGCTATGCACTTGGTTAGTCTATTTAATGCACATGAACAGAGAAGAAGAATTTCAAAGAAATACTGCATTTTCATTATATAATCTACATAGCCCCGCCCTGCCATTAGCACCCCTGACCCTGGGGCCATTGGATTCACAATTTTGGAAAAAGCAGCCTTATTCAACATAACTATATATGCACTTGATTAGTTTATTTAATGCCCACAAACAGAGAAGAAGAATTTAAAAGAAATAATGCATCTTCACTAAATAATCTATGCACTTGGTTAGTTTATTTAATGCCCACAAACAGAGAAGAAGAATTTCGAAAATATTGCAAAATTTGGTTGAAATTGCATGGTTCAGCGGTTTCAGAGAAGAAGCTGAAAATGTTCAAATGTTAACGCATGACGAACGACGACGGACGAAAACAGATAGCAATAGGTCACCTGAGTTTACTCAAGTGACCTAAAAAAAACCTTTCACCTATTGTAGCCCTACACTACCTATGGGAGTCATGATTTGAACAATTTTGAATCCACGCTTCCCGAGGAAACTTCGATATAAAATGACTGATGAAAGCTTTACTGTTCTTAAGGTCAAGATCTAGTAAATGAAAGGTGCCTACAGATTTATCAAAGTTGAGAAATAAATTCCTTTATCGATGCATTACATTTTTAGCTTGGTCAAATTAGGTGTTTCAGGGCATAATTTGTAGGTAAACAAGATGAAAAACTGTATTTTAAACAGTCATTTTCAATGAAAAATTTAGAAAACCAGTTATGAATATTGGAGTTTTTTTGGTATTCGGCAAAGGAAATGTATCCAGATTGCCTACAGTATCTCAGAAAACGGTAATTAGTATGTTCATGGCCTCTTCTTTAAATCAGTATCAAATTTAATATAGGTATCCGGTTTACTTTTCATATGATTTCAAATTGAATGACATGAAAATACCCTATTTTCTACATAATTCTGCAAAATCCGTAAAGTACGGGAAAAAGAAAGTTGAAATTGATTATGACGTCATAATGGATCTAGCATCAAAAAATTAGTTTCAAGTTATTTACTAGATCTTGACCTTAAGCAATATTTAATGGCTTTGATTTATTATTTCATTGTTACAGTTAAGACTTTTTATAAACATTGAGTTACATTTTATCACTTCCGTATCAAGAAGAATTTCACAAGATTGCGTATGTTAAATATATTAGTTAATAAACTAGGCGAACATAGAAAATATATAGTAATGTGCAAAATATACATTTTGCACGGTCATAATACCATATTATCACCGAGCAAAAATTAACATTTTTGAATTAATATAACTTTTTCATATTTTATACTAAATTCGGACGTTTATCTGTTAAATTCCTTATCTGTTTTTACTATGTGCTTATTTGTAATTAATTGTGTCTTAGTTTATCTCATTCCCTTTGAAATAGGATTAAGACATTCCAATTGACACTCTGCGACTCTGTCAAAATAACTGTCACTCGTTAGGTGTTAATGCATCGGGATTTGTTAATCCTTTACCAGTAACTTTATTTGTACAATTTCTTTATAACCTCTTTCATGTCCATTTTATCAAAGAAACACACCTGTTCATCAATTAACTCAACTAGTGTCAAAAGTCAATTATTGTTTACTCTTAATCTTACAAATATCTATGTCCATGATAATCTCGTCAGTTTGGAGGCCCGACGTTCTACCGGCCACATCCAACTCGATTAAGTCTCGTAAGATATTGTTAAAATTCATGTTTGTTATTCACCATCGTCTTTAATAAATTCGGAAACCTGATTTACCAGTTCTTGGACCTTATATTGGAAGACCATAGGGAATACGGCACCTTTACCCTTTACGTTTTATTACGGCCCCACAGCGCCACTACTTCGTTATACCCGCCAACGTTCCTTCTTCCCCGTTTACGCTAAACAACGGATTTAGTCCAGGAATCAGTATTCATAACTTATGACCAAAATCTAACTGGTTATAATTGGTGATAGAATCGGTACGTTCCCCTTTGTGTTGTACCTTTCACTACGCCAGCGACGTGTTCTACCGATGAGTTTAATTTCCCCCAACATTAAACAACACGATGGACTTTTACCTTCGACCAACATGGATGTTAACAAATTCAAATCGGCAACGGAACAGCTCTAACTTTCATCATCCTTCCAAATCAGTGTGTTTTAACTGTGGAAAGTATGGACATTACGCCAAAAAGTGCCAATATCCTACTAAAAAGTCAAAATCTGCAAAACTGCGCAACGCACACAGGGCTCAACTTTTCTCCAAGCGAAAAGAATGTCTTAGAGAGCTGCCATTCCACAGTCTTAAGCAAGCTGCTTTCCATAAATGTGTGGACCTAACCTCATCTCTTCGATGTGAAATTTCAAAAACAAAAGAACAGCTCAAAAACTCAAATATCCGGATCAAAGAACTGCTTCAAAAACTCCATAACACCGAGCAAAAGTTTGAGTTAACTAAGGAACAGCTCGCCTCCATTCAAACAACAAGTACCTTGAAAGTCTCACAACTAGAGACAAAACTTCAGAACCTACAAAACACTAGACCGGGATTTCAACAGGAAGTAATTGACCTACGGATTAAATTGAACAATGCCAATAAAATCAATACAATGACCTCAGATCGTGTGTTAGAAGTTTCGGCCCAAAACCAAAAGCAAACCGAAGAAATTGAGAAGTTAACAACGCATCTTTACTTGTCACATCAGGACTTGTCCAGTCTGCGGGATGAGATTGAAGAACGAGATGCAGGGATCGCATGCCTTCAATTTAAAATTGATACTCAAGTTCAAGAGATCAGTTCCCTCCGTTTCACAATCAACTCTCAAAGCCAAGAAATCGGAAATCTCCGCAATCAAATCGACGACCAAGTTGAGGAAATCGAAAGGCTGGAGGATATTATTGATTACGAGAGACAAAACGGACCCAACGGCAACCCTCACCCCGTGTACAACTTCCACGGACAGTACCAAGGCCAACAGTACCAACCATTTTATTGAGGATGTTACTTTCTAAAACACGAGGACGTGTTTTCCCGGAGGCCGAAGGATATTATCACCCAGCAAAATTAACATTTTTGAATTAAAATAACTTTTTGATATTTATACTAAATTTGGACGTTTATCTGGGAAATTCTTTATCTGTTTTTAATATGGGCTTATTTGTAGTAAATTGTGTCTTATTTATCTTATTCCCTTTGAAATAGGATTAAGACATTCCAATTGACACTCTGTGACTCTGTCAAAATAACTGTTGCTCGTTAGGTGTTAATGCCTCGGGATTCGTTAATCCTTTACCAATAACTTTATTTGTACAATTTCTTTATATCCTCTTTCATGACCATTTTATCAAAGAAACACACCTGTCCATCAATTAACTCAACTAGTGTCAAAAGTCATTTATTGTTTAATCTTAATCTTACAAATATCTATGTCCATTATAATCTCGTCAGTTTGGAGGCCCGACGCTCTACTGGCCACATCCAACTCGATTAAGTCTTGTAAGATATTGTTAAAATTCATGTTTGTTATTTACCATCGTCTTAAATAAATTCGGAAACCTGATTTACCAATTCTTGGACTTTATATTGGAAGACCATAAGGAATACGGCACCTTTACCCTTTATGTTTTATTACGGCCCCACAGCGCCACTACTTTGCTATACCCGCCAACATTCCTTCTTCCCCGTTACTTTCAACAACGGATTTAGTCCAGGAATCAGTATTCATAACTTATGACCAAAATCTAATTGGTTATAATTGGTGATAGAATCGGGACGTTCCCCTTTGTGTTGTACCTTTCACTACGCCAGCGACGTGTTCTACCCATGAGTTTAATTTTCCCAAACACCAAAAACTCACGATGGACTCTTACTTTCGACCAACATGGATGTTAACAAATTCTAATCGGCCGCAGTACAGTGGTGCCTATCAAAAGCCTTCTCCATCAGTGTGTTTTAACTGTGGAAAATACGGACATTACGCTAAAAACTGTAAAGTGACAGCCAAAAAGTCAAATTCCAGTAAACTACGTGACGCGAACAGAGTGCGACATTTTCTGGACAGAAAACAATGTCTGAGAGAATTGCCATTCTACAACCTCAGACAAACTGCCTTCCATAAATGTGTGGACATTTCGTCATCCCTACGATATCAAATGGCACGAGCAAAAGAACAGCTTCGAAACTCGACTACCAGAATAAAGGACTTACTCCAAATACTGCAAACCACCGAGCAAAACTTGGAATCAAAAACAAAACAACTCATCTGTGTTCAACAAGAAAGTGCCACAAGAATCTCGCAACTAGAAACAACAGTTCAAAACCTACAGAATCCTAAACCTGAAGTACAGCAGGAAATAATAGGCCTGAAAATCAAGCTAAATAATGCAAACAAGAACAACAAAATAGCTTCAGACCGTATATCAGACCAGGAAATCCCTATGTTGTCAACACAACTATACACAGCAGATAACGATATGAGAAGACTACGGGAGCAGACAGACGGACAGGAAGCCAACATCAGCAGTCTCCATTGTCAACTTGATGATCGAATTCAAGAGATTAATTCCCTCCGCTTCACAATAAACTCTCAAAGCCAAGAAATCGGAAATCTCCCCATACCCTAAAAATCTGGTTGTGTGAAATCCTAAATGCATTATCTATGCAACTTAGTCCAGGTAGAGTTAATACAGTTATATGCGAATGAGCTTATATCCAAACATTACCTTTCCGCTCATCTACAAAACTAAGGTCAAATCGAGAAGGCAAGCAAGTCTCGTGGAGTGCATCTTTAGATACATCATCAAGGCAATATCAAGGTTTACAACATTTTCACAAAATATGAAGAAAATGAACAATGAGATTGCTCAAGTCTATTTAAATAATATAATTCTGAACAGGGTCAACATTGACCTCAAGTTTTGATCAGGTGTCATGAAGAAGTAAGGATGCACCGCCTTGTGCCTTTTTAATGATTTAATGATCTAAAAGTTTTCAATAAAAATATTAAAGTTTTGTCATTTCGATCAGCTATATATCATCATCAGTCATTTTACATTTTTAAAATGTTATATGCATTTGACATCTAGGAATCTTGTCAAAGAATATATGTGTGAAGTATGAACGCCCTAGCCCTAACAGTTAAAACGTTAAAGCCAAGGTTATAAATTTTAAAAAGTAGGCCAAACTCTGAGGTTAAGGTCAAAGTACTTGATATTCAATGAAAGGTATTGTCACAAGGAGTAGATATGTGAAGTATCAGAGCACTAGGCCTAACCCTTTCAATAATAAGTTCAAGGTTTGTTTTTTAAAAAAGTAGGTCAATTTCCAGGGTCAAGGTCAAAAGGTCAAAGTTCTTGGTGTCCAAAGAAGGGACTTTTCACAAGGATAACATATGTGAAGAATACAAGCCCTAGCCCCCACCTTTCAAAAGTTATTGCCAATGATAGTTTTTTATAAGTATGGATATCTCCAAGGTCAAGGTCAAAAGGTCAAGGTTGTTGATATCCAATGAAAGGTCTTGCTACAAAGAATAAATATATGAAATATGAATGTCCTAGCATCTACCGTTCAAAAGTTATGACTAAAGTAAAAGTTTGGAATTTTTGTGTAAAAGTAGGTTTAACTCCAAGGTCAAGGTCAAAAGTCAAATTTGGTAGTACCCAAAGAATAGTCTTGTCACAAGGAATATACACGTGAAATATGAAAATCAAAGCTTCACTAAATCAAAAGTAAAGGGCATGGTTTCAGTTTTGTCGGACAAACAGACAGCTAGAGAGACAGACAGACGGACAGACACATAAAAACTATGAACTCCCGAAACTTCAATTACGGGGGCATAAAAATCAAAAATAAAAACAAATTGTGGGAAAATCAAACAAGATAGAATTCTATTAACAGAAATAGTTTTTGAACATTCAATTAAGCTTTATGATACACTTGGTGCCTTTCCTTACTAATGTAGGAATATATTACAAGATATTTTTCTAAAACACTTATGACTCCTCCACCAAATAATTGGAATTTTTCGAAATCCAAGGGGCATAACTCTTGTCAAACATGGCTCGATCTTAATAAAAAAAAGTACTTGTCCACGATATTCTCATGATAAATCTGTATACCAAATTTCATTTCAATATGTGCAACGTTTGTTAAGTTAATGAACAGCAACGTCGAATAATTGGAATTTTTCTAAATCCAATGGACATAACTCTGTCAAAATAAACTCGATCGTACCCAAAACTTGACTTAGATATTCTTCAGATAAATCTGTATGCCAAATATCATTTCAATATGTGCAATCCATGTGAAGAAAATGAACGGAAACTGAAGGTAGATATCTAACAAAAACATTTTTCTTGCAAACAAAGACATTGTTTGATTGAAATTTTAGGAAGAGTGATCAACCAGAAATCTTGGTTTAAACACTAAGAAACGGAACAGAGCAAAGACCAACCTCCAAAAAACAATTAATTAATATTAGATTCTACGGATAATCAATATATCATTTAACAGAAATATCAAAATCCAAACTTTAGTTCTCAAGAGATTTTGTACTTATTTAAACATTCACAATTACAATGTATTTTTGAAGCCATTGTATCAGCTGAACAGGAGGGGAAATCAGAAGGAATTTAACGGAAGAAGCTATTAGACGTGTCTCGGAAAATCTATAAACGATGAAGGGGGTAACATTAGAGAATAATTCGTCATCGCATGGATAATTAAGAACCTCTTGGACAAGCACCGAACACTGAACACAGCCATCAATCGAGGGAGATGACAAATAAGATGCCTTTTCTGCAGATAGTAAACAAACTTACAGGAACGGCCTGATGAAGACAAATAACATATCGATACAAGGATTCTGGGAGCATTACATAAACAGCACTATAGTCCAATACAGACAAGTGTTATCTGGTTCCTCCTTAAAAGCGTTACTCCATAAAAATTCATCGAAGCAGAATTAGAGTCTTTAACTGTAACTTGACAGAGTTGACTTAGACACCAAAAGATCTGCTCAATATTTGTATACTTAAGCAAGTGTAAAAAGGTGCAGAAAACCAAGACAGACTGACCAACAAAAGATAAATTGAAAAAAAGAATTAAAAGCCTCTGCTTTAGCTATATATAGAAGTGGGAGACTAGCTGGGCAAAAAGAAATTAATTGTAAAATATAATGAAGAAAATACAAATGTAGACTTTATGAAATTAAGGCATCGCTAGATAACATAAGTGGTGATGCTAATGCGAGATTTACAGGGTAAACTACTGACAAGTTTTATAACTAAGTTTCTCTGGATATGTTTTAAATTAAACATTAACCTAAAATCAACAGAATCTTATAAAATCCATAACAATTTTAATAAGTTTTACTTTCTTTGCTATACTATCTCGATCAGATATGCCGACATCTGTTTTTCTCTTTCAAAATAAATGTAACGTGCATATTTTAAACAAAACTTTATCAAAGTGACAATCCTTGATGTTAACAAAATTTGTTTTTAGAAAACATGAAGAAAATTAAACATGTTATGCTTTAAGGGATACTATAAAAAGATAATCATTTGTCAAGGTTTCCGAAAGTGGATGCATAAATATAAAGCTGAAAAGATACACAAGGACATATGTGACATACGAAATTAATAACATTTGTTTCACATATTTTAAAGCAAGGATAAACTTTTTTTTTTTATAATTAATACATCAACTGTATATGAATAAATAAAGAGAATATACTATTTAATCTTTTTTTTTTATTATTATGTTTTTTTATTTTCTAAGTCTTTATTTTAATCTACAGAATTTTAAGAAATAGAAGATGAAAGCAAGAGATGTTACATTGGTAGGCAAATCAAATACAAGGGTCAATGGTAAACATATCAACTACATCGTACTATAAAATACAATACAAATATACATTTGTTTATATAAAAAAGGTTTCTTTATTTGATTTTTGGACACATTGATTAACTTTCAGGGTGACCAATGCATTGAAAATTAGCAGTCTCTTAAAGTGCTCATCAGTATTTTAACCTAGATTCTATATGATGAAAATTTTCCCGACGAATTGAAGACCTATAAAGGGCCATAGGTCATATCGCTCCCCTGACTATTCTGAGTATGAATAATGAGAAATCAGTACAGTAAAGAAAAGTTAAAAAAAAAAGCTTCGGCTGAGGTGAGTTAAAAAGCAGAAAACAAACGAAATGCGACTTTTTGTGCCTTTAATTAAGTAGTCTGAATACTAAGCTAAAATCAAGGGAGGGGGAAACAAATAGGATGCTTGCCTTTTTTAAGACTTTACAACACTGAATATCATTACAAGAGAAATTTAACAGAAGTAAATAGATATTCACCCCCACCCCTAATGTTCTGTAATTTTGGAACTTATGATAATGTGCCAACACCATTTCATGGTGTGTGGCAGTAACTCTTTGATTTTATTCAGCGGAAAAGTAATAAGCATTGTTTGTTAAGTCTGTATTTCTACTCAGGAATTCTTCTAGCACTCACCGATCTGTCCTTTATATGCCATATAACAAAGACACACACCGTAAACTATTTCGGCAATACCTCCTTTACATCACTGAACATTTACTTTTTTTTGTTCGTTTTAAATCCCTTCGAGAAAGAACTTTTAAACGTATTTTGAATCGCTACCACTTGCCCATGGAATATTCAAATTTTTAAGAATTCCTATACATATTTGACAAAAAAAGTTATGTAGAATTCCATATTCTCAACCCCATATACTACCGCTCTGACAAAGACTAAAACTGCAAAAAGATTTCTCCAAATACTAGTATGTCGTTGAAATTTATATTTAACAAAATTTCTATCTCGTAGCTATGACCTCTCAAACCTCTAAACTTTGACGTACGTCAGAGCCTATGATACAAGTCAAAGACAAAAGGAAAATTAAAGAAAATGTAAAAACAGAAACTCCAATACGTTAAAGAAATTATCCCACTACAAGGATTTTTTAACAATATTTTTACTCGTGCTTTGCACTCGTGGGAATTTCGAAAAATAATATCCTATTCATATAAAAAATATATACCCAAATATAAACATTCAATATGTATCTCTTTTGTATTCTTTATATATTACTCCCCCCCCCCTAAAGAAAAAAACAACAACAAAAAACTCATCACTTACTAGAATCGTGAAATTATCCACCAAAGACATCTGTTCGCAATCTAGAAAAAACACAAATTCACACCAATTATTGGAACGGGCAATTGTTATTGCGCTAAATATATATGCTAAAAGAATGTAACAAAGTCGTTGGCACTATGTCCTATCTATAGCAGTGCAATTGGTAAAGCAATCAGATGTGTCGACAAAGTACCTCTCGCTCTTCCTCTATCTCTTGTTTTATCATTGAAATAAAAAATGACATTATATCACAGGGACATTAGGCTTCACATTCCGTAAATGGTTACTAATTTTAAACTTGTTAAAAAAAACCTTTGCCATATATCTTTTAGAGGGAATGCAAAGTCACGGTTGATATTGCTACTCTTACTGATGGTGAATAACATTGCACCTGAACTTTTTAGAAATTCGCTTTTTAAAAAGAGCTAAAACCTTTTAAAGGACATAAATATATGAATAAAATAAATTAAAACAGCACATTTGAATTCTAATTTTAGTGGTACTGTTATGAAATCGTTATCTTCGTCATTGATAGGAATTTAAAATAAAAAAAAAAAAATTTTGTAGGTTTTTCTTAAATGTATTGCATTCAAGCACAAAATGAAATATTTTATATCTTTTTCATTGAAAAAAAGTTATGCATAAGAAAACACTAATGTGGATAATTTGTGACAACTGTAGTCTAAAATAGCGAAGTGATTTTGAATAAACACAGAAATTTAAAAAAACACACATCAAACTTTCGTCGGAGTAACTCAAGTTGAATCTGTTTGACTTAATGGGAGTAAAATATTCCGTGTTTTAAAAAATAAGACTGAACAATATATAAATAAAAGTTATTGACGAATATCAGCTATGTGAGTAGAATTCAACCATGATACAGGAAGCAAATCCTTTAAATATATAGACTATTTATTTCATTTAATAATAAACGATTTATTGATTGGTACTTGATAATTAATACTAATAGATTTTTACAGGTCGATCACCGTGTATTATCTTCATCCTTCTCATAGTCAGAATAGGGTTATTGTGACCTAATTTCGGTCAATTGTATGTACATACTTAACCTAAAGCTATAAATAAATTGAACTTTTCTACAATGTATTCACTAGCACTTTTGAAATAACTCTGATATGAATCGGGTAATAAAACAGGGGCATTATCTAAAAGAAACAACAGAATTCACCTGATATCAATATTATTCCTGTGTAATATAAATGTTGTTAATAGAAACGATGTACTCTGCGTTAGTGTTAAAGTTCTCGGAAGAGCATTTTACGAGATTCCATGCATACGCACATGTTTCTTATAGCTACTATTCCAATGGCTACAATACAAAATATTCGTAAATATTCTAATGTAAATAAAAAGAAACTTGGCATTTTTACTGCGTGTGAAATGGAATGCACAATCACAAAAAACAAGTGCATATTATGTCATGTATCTCTCATTACCTCAATGGATAACTAATAAAATATTATATATAATGACATGAATTGAAATTGAGCAGTGAGGGCTCTTTGTCATCGTCGTGCCAGCACCTACTGCGACACGGGGTCTCGGTTTAAAATACAGTCTCACACGAGGACCAGTCTCCAAGTCCGACAGTGAGATTCGAACCTGCGACGTAAAGATCAAAACACAAAACGACACAAAAGCGTGTTACTATATATCCACTCCGTTGCGAGAGGATGAGAAATGAATATTCAGATGATTATGAACTAAATTGAGCATTGCATATTCCTGATATGATTCATGAATTGTCAACATTTTTTTGACATTTTGTTAAATATTGAAAATTATTGTAAAAATTGTATTTTATAAAATCAGTTTCCTAGAGGGAGTAATCATCCCCTGAAGACCGGACAAATCCGCCATGAGCATTATGTATTTATCAGGTAAACAAAACGTTCCGCAGTTAAAAGTATAAAAACAAAGACCTAACAATTGATATGAAATTTGTCAGGAAACCCTTTCAGAATCAAAGTTCAAAGAGGAGAGACCTAAGTATTCACTATCAACACCTTGAGAAAAATTTTAAAGTTTTATGGAAAGAATGGCAATAAAATTTGAAATCTTGTTTAAAAGGGTATTTCATTTAAATAAAAAAGAACACAAGCGATAGAAACATCCAGTGATCGTCAAAAAAAGATAAAACTTTTTATTTCTAACTCCTTATAAACATTTAATAACTGAACTGCAAAAATGCAATGGAGCAATGAAATATAATAACGAGTATTCTGACATCTTCAGAAATTTCATCGGCTTTTGTTCAATAATTGTCATACAAGATGATATCCAGCCATGCTCAGATATTCAACGGAAATGATTCTCTAAATGCAGTTTTATTTTCTTAATTGCCATGTTCAGATTTTGTGCCTATATAATTTTTTTCACCATATTCAATGTATGTTCGTATTCTCAGGTACTTCATCAATAAAACCAAATTCTGAAGCAAAGAATCGATCAGAGAAGAGGCCAGAAATTCATTTATAAGGAAATACCAAAAGAGTACTCTCAAGCACTTTATAATGTTTATAGGTTTTCTTTTCATAAATCTCATTACAGGCTGAAATAAAATATCTCCGCGCTCTTACTCTCTACTCTAGAAATATAAGCAAAAGTTCATAAAATACAAAAGTGCGCGACTTGAGCCATAAAACACCTTGTAGAAGATGGAGTTTAGCATCACACTTAATAGCACATCGCGTATCTCTGTAACTCTGTATCACAATCTCCTCCAGAGTCTGAGAGAGCGTCATTGTAAGCACGATCTACGACCATTTATTGTTATTTATGTGGAGTGTAATAGTGTTACGTCTTTCCATTGTCTTTCCCTGTAATAATTATGACTCTAAATTATTGTACAAATTTGAATCCCTTTTATATACGATAATCCATAAAGGACCTTTGACTAATCCATTAAGCACCTTTGACTTCGTAATCTTCATCACTTTATCAATAAAAAATTCAGTTATATAATAATATAAATGATAATCTACCAACGACCTATGCATTTTATTCATATATCAGTTCTCAAACCATTTTTTCACTCTCACCTTCTCAGCTCACACACCCCCCCCCCCCCCCCCCAAAAAAAAATAACTCACTGTACCATGAGAACATATATCATACAACAAGATATTTAATTAGAATATAAGCAATGATATAGCTATTTCTTATGTAATTAGAATCTTAACAATGTTATAGCTAGTTCAGGTACAATTGGAATCTAAGCATTGAAACTGCTATTTCACTTTGCACAAGATATGTAACACAGAAGCCTAATAATACCCAACAAGATCTTAATAAACACCATACTGTGAAGGGTAATTTCAGAATGTGTGAGATTAATATTCATTTGAAGATTCTATGTCTAACTGTTTAAGGTAGGTCCGTACTTTCAGAATTTTCTGTCAAACTCTTTATTTTTTTATTTGAAAATCTTGAATAAGTCATAATCTAACCAAAACACCCATAAAAAGCATATCTTTGCAGGTTAATTTTCATGCAACATGTCTCGGAGTATATACCACTAAAAATGCAACAGCAAAAATTCAACATATAGAAGTGTAACATCATATTTTATTTAACTATGTACCAAATCGCATCCAATTATTGTTAAAACTTAGGAAAATCATAAATATTCATTTGTCAAGAAAATATTTGAAATTTCTATTTGAAAACACTAAAAAATTGATATTGATTCTGTCAAAATCTCTCAAAGAAAAAGCTCAAAATATCTTTATTTTAAATATTTCTCAAAATCTTATATGTTTATATGCTATTTTTTCTTCACAATTATTTCGAATTATATCCTAGGTTAGCAAAAAAACATACTATATTATTGTTGACCAGAAAATTTTTACAAAACAGCCTTTTGAACACCTATACCCCCATTTTTGGAATACCGATTTTTTTCAATCGTTCTTCGCAAAACGTATTAAAAAGTAAATGTAAAAAGGTCAAATAGGCTAAAAATTAAAGATAAATAGATCTCAAGTTATTTTGTTAAAAAAAATTAAAAAGCTTTAGGTCCATAAAGGCAATTAAGAATTCTCTGTCTGTGCATGTACTAAATTACATATAGATCCTATGGACAGAGTGCAAAGTGGTTATTCCTATATAAATAATGTACATTAAATGTTTTGTGTGCTCAATGACACTATAATAAACAAATATATACTTGCCAAATTATTTTTAATCATCCAAAAAGATTTTTTTTCAAAAGATAAGGATAATCAAAATTTTATATTGGTGTGTAAAATTAAAACCGGATCCGTAAAAGTGTGGACCTGCCTTAACAAGTCTCATTTTATTGGTTTAAGATTTTCCTCATTATCGGCCAGGTGCCAGATTGAAAATATTTTAAAAAAATATTTGAACCATTTCTTTTCCTATCTAAATATAATGATAGGAAAAGAAATTGATCTCAATATAATGATTATGAATTCAAATCAGACAGAAAGAATGTGTATTTTGTATGTTATCTAGGTACACTCACTGTGTTCAAACTTAATTTTTGCGCTTATAATATCCCTCCAGTTAGTTATTCAAGATCATTTTTAAAAAAAAGTACATGTACACAAAAATCAGATATGCATGCAATAAAAATAATAATAACACACAACATATGACTTTTTATTCAATATGTTAAATAGAATGCAATCAATGTGAAAAAAAGAAAGATAAACTTACCTGAGTTTATGAGTTTGAGGTCTCTCTCGGCAATATGATGCAACTTCCCGCTGTCTCCGTTAGAATAGATTTTCGATCGAAACATCAAATCGAGCGTTTATGTGCTCCGAGTCAATGAACAAAAGTTCAGATGTAGTGGTCAAAATGATTTTACAATGAATAAGATACATCTTTACTTGCAAATAAATGATCATTTTCAAATAAATGTTATCTTATAACCCATTCGATATTTAAGTTCCGTAGATTGTTTTTATTCACATCATAATAACGGTATATGTACATCATCTAAACAAACCATAAAAAATGTTTTAGATTCATATCGCAAGTTTTCATTACTTTAAAACACGGAGTCAGAGTGAATGGTACAGTTATTTATATCAAAACTGTTCATAACATTTAGATATGTTAAACTTTTTCTATAAAAGCGTAAAAGGGATAGGAAATTCCCCGCTCCAGGACAAGATATTTCACATATCTATATGAGTTAAGAAAGTTCTGTTTGAAATTCAAGTAATTTATTCCTGAATTTTACTAGATGATATACATGTTTGTTGAATAATATAAATGAATTATTTATTTTTCAGTTGTTTTATGGCTTGTGAAAAAAAGAACAAGAGCCTGAACTGGAGCCTCTCTGCAATTCAAGGGAAGGTGGGGAGCAGGGGTTTCGCTTGAAAGCACTCATTAATTCTAAACTGGATGTACCGGTATTAAATTCTACATACTAATTTAAGCAAAGGGAAGCGTTAGTAGCAGTCAGATGAAAAAAATTCAGTGCAGATAAAAAATTGGCGCGATGATTTGTAAAACAAAAATTTCCTAAAGCACACAATAGATTACTATGTCTAATTCGTTTTAATTCCGCGGTGTTAAATTTCAAGATATCTCAAAAAGTCTCAATTGCGAACGGTTAAATTTCACGCTGCAAGAAATTAATTCAAATTTCGTTTAAGCATATAAACGTTTTTAAAAACTAATTATAACATTCAAGATAGGTTTAATTTCGCGGGGAAATGATAAATCGCGAACATAACGAAATCAAAACAATTATGAATATTTGCCAATCTACAGTGTATCGATGTAGATAAAAAATTATGCGATGTTTTTAAAACAAAATTTCATAAAGCACGCATTAGAATATAACTACATATGGCATATGGACACAGTTGTTCCCATCTTTTTGTGCTTTTCTAATAATTCTTTGAATCTTTTTATGTCAGTTCTCTTCATCCACGAAATGGATACACGTAAAATTTGCGATTCATCACTCTTTATGTTTGCTTCAGATAACCGTTTATTACGACGAATTGTTATCTCGAACTATCCTCTATGGATTTCAAGAGGATATCAATTTTATTCTTTTTTCAGCATTTTTTGGAGTATGTGGACTCCTAAACAAATCAAATATCACTCGGGAGCTGGACAAATCGCTTGCAGCCGCTGGTCTGAGCTTTAACAAAGGCCCCCTCCTTGTTAACATGTCAGCGACTTTTCTAAGAAAAAATAGCACCCGACCTTTACAGCTGCGGTGCTATTTCAGTTTTCAAATGTCAATATCTACAGCAGTTTTGTTGAACAAAAGCCCCATACAGACTACATACTGAGGCGGAAATTACAGCAACAGACATTTACACATAAAAATGGTCATCATTGGTGTACTACCATAAAAGGTCTTTACCCTCGCGTGAATGGTTTCTTTTTATTTCTATCGCATGCCAGGACTGTTTTTCATCTACTTATTAAAGTTTTTTTCTTCCTTCAGGTACTACTCATTGCTAAGCCATTAATGATGTTCTGTAATTGTACATTGTCGCGTGCATAACTGTCGCGTTACTCAAAAATATTTGAAATAAAATAATTCCCATCTGTTCATTCTTATTAATAAATACTGGTATCTTATTAAGGGTACGTTTGTCCTTCCGTTCGAGACAATGACTGTCTAGTTTGCCCTCTCTAGGACCTGGAAACTTAGATAAAGAATTCAACTCTTTCTTTCATAATAATTAAGCATTTAAGGAAATAAATTCTATAGCTATAAACGTAGTTAATAATGCACTAGGCAATTTTTATTTTTTTATTTTTTTTTTTACGAAAAGTCCTCTTGAGATGAATCAATGTCATTTATAGTTATTTTACGAATGCATTTCTATTAGGTAACTAAAGAAATTTTATGACATTTTTGTCAATTCCCTTTTTTTATGACAAACAGTTTATTACAACTCAAATAATCTGAAGATAGCACGCATTGTGTCCTTTGTTTTCTTTGAAAATCCAACATCACTATTTTTAAAAGTAATTCCAATTAAAACTAGCCGATTTTTCATGTCATAAAAACTTACCGCTTTTTTGCCCAGCAGGTGTTTTACAGCTAACCTGAATATTTCCCAGTTGTTGACCATGCTCTGGAAATTAGAATTCACAAATATATTACTAAAGTACAACAAGTTGAATTGAATAGTTGAAAAAGTTGCAACCATACAAATATGAAAAAAAAAACCACAACTTTTCTCTCTGGCAAGGTCAAAATGTTCTTGCAAGTTTCACTTATTCATAGTTGTAAAGCATTAAAAAAATCATACATCAAAGCAAGTAAGCTAAATTGAAACTGTCTTGCATCTTAGTCAAGTTTACATTTTATAAATAGAGGTGGAATTTAATAATTATTAATTATTTATTTTTTCGTTAATGTGGCTGTTTCTCGATGACACAAAAATATGTGCTGAAGGAAACTGATCCAAGAAAGACAGATAGATCGAGGTAAAAGGTTAAGCGGATGAAATACAATATTGAAAGAAGGTTGTGTTAATGAATGAAATACTTTAAGATATTATTTTATGTCCCCGTTATCGAAGATACGGGGGTATCTAGTTTTTGCCCTGTCCGTCCGTGTGTTTGTCCGCAAAAACCTTAAGCTTAAATGAACTCATAACGTTTGATTGGTTGAACCTATGGCTTTCATATTTCACATGTGTATTCCTTGTGATAAATCCTTTAGTTACTTTTGGTATCAACAAAGTTGAGCTTTTGACCTTGGAGTTTCACCCACAATAATTTCCTTGACTTTAACCTTAATTAAAACTTTTTAACAGATTGTACTATGGCTTTCATATTTCTCATGTGTATCTATCTTGAAGACCTTTCCCCGTGGATCAATATTTTTAACCTTTTGACGTTGACCTATTTTTTTTTTTTTAAACCTACTCCTTGACCATTATTTTTGAACAAGTAGTTCTAGGGCTTTCATATTTCACAAGTACGAATGTTTATTTCTTGTGAAAGATCTCCCTTTAGAAACCAATAGTTTTGACCTTTTGACCTTGAAGTTTTAAATTTCACATTAACATATTACATTTGAAAAACTTTTACCCTCGCCATAATCTGACATACAAGGGGGAGGAGGGGGGTTCAGTGTTTCACAAACACATCTTTTTTTAATTTACTTTTTGATATTATTTTTAAAAAAAACTTTTTGTTCAATGTCCTATCGAAGATTTTTTTATTCATTTTGAGATACCATCATTTGGCGGCGGAGGGCTGTAAATTTATACCTATACTCAGCAATAAAGGCCATTGAAGGACCTTCTTCGTCCAAGCCCTTCATGTGACTTAAAACAGTTTTACGTCCAAGCCCTTCATGTGACTTAAAACAGTTTTAAGTAATGTAATTCGAAGGGACGCTCTCTACGTCCGCAGTAGAATTCAAACCGTGACGTTAGGTTCAAATTTGTACTCCATGACTCTAGAACACATGCTCTAACCTCTCTCAGATTTCGTCAAAATTATTGCTTGTTGAGAAAAGAAAATTACAAATCTAAACTACAATTGTTCAAACTGGACAAAAAGTGTCCTTGCTGTGTTGCTACCAAAAAGACTACAAGTATTTTATGATAAAGAGGTGTGTACAATTCATACTGACAGTTAAATTACATCAGTAATTTGTTCATGAGACTTTTTATGAATGTTGAACTAAGCGACAGTCTAAGAAAACATCAAAATAATCATTACATTGATTTTTCTATTAGATTGTCAAAATTAACTGAAACATTTTTCATATTTTGACAGGACATTCTGCAATTTGTATGCCAAATCAAAAAGAAAAAGCAATAATCAAAAAAATATTTGACCAGACAACTTTTGAAAACAAAAGGCTAACCAAAGAGTAATTGTTGCTATCAACAGCAATTAAGAGAGTTGTAGAAAAGATGTTTTATTCTTCTGCCAAATGGCTATAGATACCATGTGTACTTGCTTCAAAAATGCTATAAAAGAAATGATGAAATATAAATTATATGCATATTTATGTCATTGCTGTTATAAAAAAAGATTTTTGTAATTTCCATTATGTCGATACGATATATCCCGGTGAGCTTATGATGAAAGATACCACAGAGTCTGTCACACATGTTTCATATTTGGATATTTTACTTGAAAAATATGTGATTATCTAACTACCAAGTTTTATAATGAATATGATGACGAGATATTTCTTCATTTCTCAACTTCCCTTATACTTATGCAGCAATATACCTTCATCACCTGCATACAGAGTTTATATATCTCAGTTGATTTGATACACACTATACGTATGAACAATTTCTAAAACTATTTAAATTATTGACAAACAAGTTAAAGTAACAAGAATATCAGCAGTCTTGTTTAAAGTAATCATTTCGTAAGTTCTATGGTTGGTACAATCAACTTGTCAGCAAATACAATTTATCATTGAGTCAAATGCAAACTGACATTTATCATAATAATTGTTAGTCCATTATTTACACATTGACGACGGAATTTATCCGTTATTTCCTAATCATGACAAAAGCATGGCGGGTGTGACAGGAGGGCAGGAAATGCTCACTCCTCCATGGCACCTGATCCCATCTCTGATGTTTTGGATATCCATGTTTGCTCTGCTCCTATTCTAAAATTATTTACTAGTATTGGACTTTTGAGCTTGAATACTGTTCGTTTTCTCCATTTATTTCATTATAAAACTGCATGTGTATCTTGTAAAATAAATGATTTTTAATTAATATATACATAAATATAACTTTTAGACTTAACAATTAATTTTTTTGTACAATGTTTTATTACAAATTTACATATGACAAGCAAGGACACAAAAATTTATACAAGTGAAATTTTCAGGATGCCCTGTCCCATTGTCAAGAAACCACACTAACTGAACAAGCCTTGAGCAGTGGCTGTCCAGAATCATTCCAAACTTTTTATTTCTATCTACAGGACAATTATCCTAAATGATATTCGAGTATCCATGAATATATCAACACTAAAATATATCATCAAATTAATCAAACCACCCCTAATTGTGGAAACAGTACTAGAGTGTTGAAATTAAAATTAACATTTTTCAAACATCAATCATATCTGTGCTTGCATGAAATATATGGAGATAAACAATATTCAAGTTTTAAAAATCCATTAAACAATACAAAATAGGTCCTTTAAAACATCAGAGGTGAAATCAGGTGCCATTGAGAAGTGAGCATCACCCGCAACGCACTCCTCATCATGATCAGGAAATAAAAGAAAAACCTGTTGAGTGTGCATTTAATGGCCTGAAATTAGTGTGAAAAACATCAGTCAGCATTTTACTTAATGATAAATTGTATTTTCTGTCAAGTTCATTGTATAGAGCATATTCAAAAAAATTCCCCAAAATTTTATAGACAGCCAAGTTATCGACATTGTATGAATTCAATTCCTTTTTTCCTTAAAGAAAATTTTGACATTGACCAGATGTGAGGGATTAAATTAATATTTAAGTAAGGGGTTTTACTATTGAATTAGTAAATCTTTAAGGGACAAAAAAGAGACAATTATACTGTCATAACCTGGTGATTTAGTGACATTTATTACTGGAAGCTGATCCAGTAATTCCCGCTTTGTAATGATATAATCATCAAGTGAGTACTTTAATGGCGGTCCTGGTCTATGTAATGGTACCTCAGCTTCATTATACCAGGTTCATACTCCAGAGGTGTTCATTAAGTTGGTTAATCTTTTTCAATAGGATGTAAGTATTTAGGATTTGGGGACTTCAGAGGTAACAGTGATGTGTCGGATCTTTTTTTTTGTTGACAAATATTTACAATTACATTTCCATTTCATATCGGAAATAGATTTATCTGCAAGTCTTTGATTGTAAATGCTTTTGTTTCATAAGTAACAATAGTGTTCGCAGGGAACTGATTTACTGTGTATAGGATTTCTTTCCTTTATCATGTTTATAAGCTTTCAAATAGAATTGTTCAGAATTTTGGTGAGAAATTAGTTCTTCATGTGATGCAGTAGTTACAGCATAATCTCTAAAATCACAGAGTAAAGAGTGGCTCCTTATGTCCCAGGTTTGAATCCTGGTTTTCAATAAAAAGAAGAAAGAAGGCATAGTTGTTTAGAGATTTCTATGACAATACCAGTATGCCAAAATATTTTGTACTTACATTAAGTCAGCAGTAGGACTACTTTCTATTAACTAATGGCATAACATCTTGGCATACACATTGTTAATATCAAAAATAAAATTATGCATATTTGTGGATATAAGTGAACTTGTACAAATATGGTTAGTCATAGGTTAAATTATTCAGATCCTTATTACTTAGCCATTCTTTATCCTACCCAATCAATTCCAATTCCTGCTGCTAATATCTGAATTTGTTGTATTCACACACAAGTACTCTGAAGTTGATATGAAAAAGATGCTTGATTTTCTGATTTGCAATATCTATGTTGTTTTGGGAGACCAATTCTTCCAACAATCTAATGGAATTCCCATGGGTACTTATTGTGCCACCATTATTAGCAGACATATTTTTTTATTCCTATGATTCAGAAGAATTTAATTAAAAGCTTTTCAGTGAAACTGTCTTATCTGAAATGCACTGGGAGACAAACTTAGTGTAAGAATAGGCAGGATTGCACAGTGTAGAGAAACATGGAGAATAGTACAATGGGAGCAAAATTTAATGTCGAAATTCACAGTGTCACATTTTGCATAGGTGTCAGATTAGACAGTTTTCACTGTACTCCTCCATGGCACCTGATCCAACCTCTGATGTTTCGGAGGTCTGTGTTTGCTCTGCTCCTAATTTATATTGTTTAATGAACTTTTGAGCTTGACTCCTGTTTGTTATCTCCATATATTTCCTTCATCAAAGAATAATCTCATGACTATATTCTTTTTATTGAGCAACAGTCAAACTAATTGATAAAAGTTCCTCTGAAATACATTGATGGTCATTTAATGTTCACCATTGACTGACAATGAGAATTTTCCCACAGTATAACTGATTTTGATTTCGATCAGTAGATTGATTTATAATGATACCACTGCTAATTCAGGCAAACGTAAAGTGCAATCAGTCTATAATTTAACTGGAGGAGTAGCCTTGAAGAGCAATTTACAGAAATTTTTATTTAAATTAAGAAACCATGGTAAAATTGTACAATAAAGTTTAAAAAAAAAACATAAAAGAGAAATATGTAACTAAATGCAGTGTACTTGCATGTCAAGTTATATTAAAATCTGACCAAAATTTAAGTAGAGTAGCATTAAAACATAGAGATTCCAGCTGATGTCAAAAACCTCCTTGTCCAATTTTTTTAATGGTAAATAATTTTGAATTTCATGAAAAAGTTTTATGCGTTAAGTTGCAGGTCTGACATCTAACCCCCCACCCTCATCCCACCCTTGCCCTTTAAGCATCTCATTGTATAGATATAACATTTTTTTATTGACAAGGCCAACAAATTATGATTTTTTTCCCCCAAAGAATCCCTAAATAAAATTGCTTTGTGAATAAAAGTTAAAACTATACCTTTTGCTCACAATATACTTCAAAAATTTAAAGAAAAGTAATTCTCATAGAACATATAACTGTTCCTTCTTCCACATTGCACATAAAGAACATAAATTTTCATCACTTTTCATAATTTTAGATAAAGAAAGGTTTTTACCAAGGTTTTTATTCAAAATTTAATATTGAGACCATTGAAGTTACTCTTTTATTTGTTGTTGTAATTTTGAATGGAAAATAAAACAAGAGGCCCAGGGGCCACATCGCTCACCTGAGCAATTTGCTAGGAAAAAGCACATATTTTATCCGAACTGAAGGTTTACTGAGTCTGGGGGGGGGGGCTTGAATTTTTACCTCATAGGGGGTCATGGTTTGAACAAACATGAATCTACACTACCTGAGGATGATTCCATATAAATATCACTAAGCATGGATTTGAAGTTCTTGAAAAGAAGATTTTAAAAGGTTTCCCAATATATTCCTATGTAAAACTTTGATCGGCCATTTTGGCCCCACCCTACCCCCGGGGGTCATGATTTGAACAAACTTGAATCTACACTACCTGGTGATGATTCCACATGAGTTTCATCTTTCCTGGCCCAGTGGTTCTTGAGAAGAAGATTTTTTAAAAATGCCATTAATTTTTCTCTAATTCATAATTATCTCCCCTTGGAAAAGGGCGTGGCCCTTCATTTGAACAAACCTGAATCCTCTTCACCTAAGGATACTTTATGGCAAGTTTGGTTGAAATTGGCCCAGTGGTTCTTGAGAAGAAGATGAAAATGTGAAAAGTTTACAACGACAACAACGACAACGACGACAACGCCGACAACGACAACGACAGACAACGGACAAATTGTGATCAGAAAAGCTCACTTGAGCCTTTGGCTCAGGTGAGCTAAAAAAATCATCTTCAATTCTTATTTCCCAAAATCAAAACAAACAAACAAAAAAACAACAACAAAACAAACAATAACAAAAAATGCCCTTCCTTTTTCGTCTGTAATTAAGTTGATAACAAAGACCATAAAATCAATATACATGCAAAAATTCTGCAAAAAGGTTGATTGTATTTCAAAATCTTTACAGCTCTGGCTCTACTCCCTGAAGGTGGTGAGAGAGTCCTGACTGTGGCAATATTCAGAATGCCTAAGATGTACATACAGGGTATAAACAGAGAATATGAGTTCAACAGAGTAACTGAATAATATAAAGGGGGATCACTCTAAGAAATTTTTAAAATAATTTTCTAAACTTTAACAATCCTTTCTCTTTGTAAAATACATTTTTTTATACCCCTGCTTGAAAAGTGGGAGGATGTATAGTGATCGGGATGTCCGTCCATATGTTCGTTGGTTCGTCTGTCTGTATGTCTGTCTGTCTGTTATGCTTTGGGATACCCATCTCTTATCTTCTTCTCCTCTTATACCACTGAATGGATTTGAATTAGACTTTCACAGAATCTTTGTTATATAATTCCTTTCAAACCTCCTATATTACTTTTTGATCCGACACATGTTTTGGGTTTCCCAGAGCAAAACATGGACACCGCCATTCTTTGTTTAATATGGAAGGGTACCCATCTCTTATCCAAAACTCCTACTATATCAATGAATAATATTTGATGATACTTTCACAGGTACTTTATTATATAATGCCACAGTGCACATTCTTTTTTATTTTTTATTTTTTTTTTCTGTCTCCCAGAACAATACATTGACTTTGCCATTATAATGGCATGAGAAGTGGGGAGCATCATTTGGGGAGCTAAGAGCTCACTACACTTTATAGCACATACATTTCTGATAAATCTGGAAAATGTATTAAACTTATTCATTTTTCTTATATATAAATGGAATAAAAATCAATCCCATCTCATGACTTTTGATAATTCAGTTTATAACAAAATCCTTTAGTTTACTAAATTTAAAACAATACAAATCTTCCATGGTTAAAGTATCTAAATAAAAGTTCACTTTTTCTTAATGTCCATTATTTAGAACAAGGGGTCCTGGGCCAATAGATCAAGTTGTAATTTTTCTAACATTTATTTCATTTTATCAGGAAATAATTTAGAATGAAAGAAAAAGTGAGCTAGCTCACATACCCCAAGCTCCCCCAAAACTCAAAGTGCTGAAAATCCCAGAAAAAATAAAGAAATTAGAATTTCCAGGTGATATGCACATCTACACATTGTGTCCTAAATATCTGTAAAGTTTGATGAAATTCTGTGCAGCGGTTTATGAGGAGTGGTGCTGACAAACTGTTCATCACTATATTTAAGATATCCCAAAAATCTAAGTTGTAAAGTGCCGAAATTCCCAGAAAAATAAGGATTCCAAATTTCCTGGTAATATGCACATCTACACATTGTGTCCTAAGTATCTGCAAAGTTTGACGAAATTCTTTGCAGCGGAGTTGTTCTGACAAAAAAACAGGACTGACGGAGTGACTGACTGACACATTGACTGACTGATGGACAGGTCAAAAACATTATACCTCACGCAACTTGTTGTGTGGGGTATAATAACCCAGTATGTGAGAGAGTTTCCTACCTTGAGGTAGAAGTGACAGATTCCTAACTCTCCAGAAGAGTGGATCATATTATACACAGACTTAACTGATTCCACCAATTCAGGCTCCACTGTAGACCAAACTTCTGCAAGGTCCAACTGAAGTAAAATACAGAGATTACAATCAAAACAGGAAATAATCTGTCATTATCTGACAGAGCATGTATAATATACAGCACAATTGATGTAGATTTTTTTTTTTTAAATATACACATCTGACGAAAATTATATAAAACTTTAAAATCTTCATTGAATTCCTTTTTTTTTTTTTTTTTTTTTTTTTTTTTTTTTTTTTTTTTTTTTTACACTTTTATACATAAAAAATAAAAATTTTGAAATAAAATCAGAGGTTTAGAATTTAAAAACACAAGATTTCAGATGTTTACAGAAGCATATTCAATTCTCATTCAAATAATCATAATCTTTGCCGATACCTATAGTTTTTATAAAAAGTACTCACTCTTCAACTTTTTGAAAAGGTTTAATTATCAATTCTTTACATATTACAAAACTAATTAAAGTAGAATACTAAATGTTTTCCATTTTAATGTAATCCTATTGCTCAAACATTACAAAATTGAAGTAATATAAGAAACTTTCTGACTATCATAGCTCAAAAATCCTACTCTGTTGCTCTTTGGTTCTTACAAATAAGTTTTATTGATTTTATGCTAAGAGAATTTTCTATGCATCATGTGCATACTAACTTTAAGGAGGGAAAATTAAGTTTGTTTTATTTAAGAAGCAAGGTCAGATCAAGGTCATAATCCTTTTCCTTCAAATCCGGAATAAAAAAATAACTGTTGTCAATCATGTGATGCCTACTTCTATTTCAAAAAGCATTTTCCAAGGTTTTTTTTTTTGATGTCTTAGAATACAAATACATGTATGAGCATAAACTTTAATTTCCATATAAATTGTGATTTCTTTGAGTTATTCTATTTGTAACCTGATTAAAACTTTAAAAAAGTGTTTTTTATCTTTGAACATAATCTTCAACATAAAATCATACATGTTTGCTGTGTTTTCTATGAGTCAAATTTCATAGTAAACCTATGACTACCAGCATTCTTTATAACATGCACACACCTCAAAAGGAATAAAACTTTGGACTCGTTTGATAACTTCCCTGGTCTTTTCCCTGTTATGAGGAATATCCAGTAGGGGTAGCTTCTCCCCACCTTCCTCCTCGCTTACTCCAAGCTTAATCTCGCAGGCCTGGATCAGAAAGTTATCCTGTACTACATAATGTTTGAGCTCTAGATCCTGCTCAGCTCGAGATCTTCTCATGGTAACCAGGGCGCGGGAGGCACACATGATGTTCATCCGAGACTTCTCCTTGCCTTTCCTGCCCTCTTCTAGGCTGTCGTCTGTCTGAAACCTAATGGTACTCCTGTTTCCGACTGAACATTCCTTTATGGTTTTTCCGTCTTCATCATAAACAAAAGATTGACCATCAATCTGCCTGTGAAGTTCCCATGGGGACTCCAGTTTTAGGACCCTGGGACGAATTTCTTTCTGATCTGTCAAAAATCAAATGGCATCCATACTGTAGAATACTTACAAATAGTTATTATTTTGCAACAACCGAAACTATACATGCAATAAAGCACATAACCATTGAATTAATTATTTTGTCTAAATGTTACATTGGAACAGAAGCTCAACATAGTGAATACACAGTTATTTAGACTGGATTATAACATTTCAGTCCATGATCATTCAAATGTTTGTAACAAATTTTATTCAAAGTGACTTGTCATACTTGATACTTGTATCTATTATATCTAAAAGATACCCTCTTAAGTCTACAACTTACCCTCTTGAGTCTAAAACTTACCCTCTTGAGTCTATAACTTCCCCTCTTGAGTCTACAACTTACCCTCTTGAGTCTAAAACTTACCCTCTTGAGTCTATAACTTCCCCTCTTGAGTCTATAACTTACCCTCTTGAGTCTAAAACTTACCCTCTTGAGTCTACAACTTACCCAGGTCTAGAGGGAAATCCTCATCATCAGAGTCGAGAACTTCCTGTAGTCGGGGCCGCTTGACTGACATTTGTTGGTTATAACCTCGACCTTCCTTGAACTGTGGGTCCAATATAACTACATCTAGGGGTATCTCCAAAACAACACTTAGCTGTTAAGGAAATTAAATTATAAAGTATATGGTCTCCACACAAATATTTAGACATCAATAAAAACACCAATGACCTTGGGACTAAATTCTAAAACACCTTGAATTTTGCTATAAAACAATAATCTGTCTGACACAAATGAGTTTGTCGTACCCGCCTCCGGAGAATAAGTTGTACAATGGCAGCACAAAAGCCTCCGTTGATATTGTCCTTGACCTCTATGGTACTGAACTTGCCCTCATCTGACCTTTGGAGTTCCTTGATGGTCGCAAGACAGTTGTTAAATAAGGCATTGGGATATCGAGAATGAAATCGGAAGAAATATCTAAAAAAAGGATTATACAGCATTATTTACAAGCAAGAATCCAGTTCCTTAACCTTTTTTTTTTCCTGATTTATCAATCCAGAGAGGCACTAAGGGACCTGGTGTCTGTCTGTCACACCTTATATCTCAAGAACTGTTTGAGATATGGATTTGATACTTTGCACATCTATATCGTGGTACAAAAACTTTTGTGCTTTTTCCATGATTTTTTACCTTGTTATCCTTGAATTTGACCTTTGACACTCTATTTGAAATAGCTGACAGTACCAATATACAAGTTCTTTTTTAACATTTGAGAGGTTAAGTCTTAGTATGCTATTTAGAAGGTGAACTGTTTGAAATAAAATATTTTGAAAAATACCAGTGTTAGAGTCCGAATGACCCTGACCTTTGACCTACTTTGCAAGATATTATGCAGAGGGTTTTAATTTACCTACGTCTTTTGAATTAAAAGAGGAAGGGATTCGATAATTATTATTTATACATGTTTATGAGCTTGTTACAAGTTACTTTTATGCTGTTATAAAATACAATAACTACAAAAACTGAAATATAAGTATGTATACTATGAAAATACATCGGGATGGGTATTCTAAACAGGATTGTGCAGACTAACAATTGTGGAAAAGACAGATTGAAGTTTGGTTGAAATTAAGTACTGTAAATCACATATTTTTGTGGTTTTAGGAAAATCTACTGTTCAGTGGGAAGTGATTTTGTGGATAAACAATTGTTGAGCAGTCATGCATATGACATTTTACTTTACATGGTGGACATGAATTCGTGGATCCCTTCATATCTCGAAAAACAATGAAAATTAAACCCCCATGAAAAATAGTGATTTCACGATATATTAATAAATTTAATTATTGATAAATAATTATTTATAATTAATATTACAATATATTAAAATTAAAAACTGTATCAATATCAATTTTACCTTTGAGGGGCTTGGGATTTATATTTCTATTTGACTGCCAAATTCTATCCAATTATTATCATTATCCTTGGATTTTTTTTCATGAAATGCTACATTAAGTAGCATATAGATAGCTGACCACTCTTAGATTAAGTGACATCTTTAAAGAAACCTAAAGTAGGTGACACATGTGTCACAGGGTGACAATTACTTGTTTTTATTTTATTTAGTATAATTATTTAGTACAGCTGGTATAGTAAGTCAGTATAGTAGATAGCTGTTACAGTAGTAAATTCCTTCATTCATTCATTCATACCTGGTCATTCATTGTCATCGTGTTTGTATTGTATTCTGGTTTGTCCGGTGTTCCGTGTCACGTGAGTGTTTGGTTGTCACGTGATTGTCTTGTGGTTTATTTTTATCCTAGATGTGAGTTGTAAAACCAGTATATATGGGGTGTGGTAGTTATGTACGCATGTGTGAGTCCTGGTACATATACTTATGCACGGACTATTCCTTTTTAATATTGACGATACATTATAGATGTTCTCCTGCGAGAAATCTATGTTATATAGCAGTTTACCTAAGAAATTCCTTACGGAACCTTAGTACCATGGTGTAACTGGTAAGAGTAAATTAATATTAAGTCTTATTCTTATTTTAAACTATTCTAATTAAATTAAATATTAGTGTGTGTGAATTTGTACGAGTGTGTCATTCTCATTGCAGGTCACCTTCATTTGTACGTTCGTTTGTACTTCATAAATTCATTTATCATCGTTCCTGCAAATTGTCATCTAATAAATATATGAACCTTTATTGAGGAACTGTGTAACATTATTATTCCCCGAGATTGGGAGACCCGTGACAATGGCGCCCAACGCGGGTTTAACTTAGGAACCAGGCTGAATCCTAAGAACGTCTTTGAACTGTTAAAGGTGACCAGGCCATTTCTACAAGATTTTATACGAACTACAAGTAAGCGGTTTTCAGAGAACAAGTGAAGTGCTTTTGTGTTATGAAAATTTGTGAAAATTTATCTTCAGTGTGCATATATGAAACAGAGCTCTATGTAATATCCATTCAATCCTGAGAAATTCAGCGCTGGAAACACTGAACTCCCGTGTCGGCAGTTACGAGCTACATAAGGACTACTTTTACACCGAGCGCTTCGAGTAAGCAGTGTGACGTCACAACTATTCATGGATACCCATGTGCCCGAGACGAGAGATGTTCTGGTGGATTATCCATTTAATTAACATTCGTGCCAAGAACTGTGTGTGCTGAACGATTCCTATAAACGGATAGACGCGGCCTATTCTTGGACGACCTGGAAATCGTGGTGGACTTTGGTATTTGACTGCTGTTGACTGTGTGTGTCAGATGTTCTATTTTTAAACATTTCTACTTTCACTTTGTAGATTATTGTTGTTTTGTATGTAATATTTGTTTCATTTGTCATTTGATTGTATAATTCATCCATGTGAGTCAGTATAGCAATTAAGAGTGTGTTAAACAGCCTAAAAAGTTTAAAACTCCTAAATAATTGAAAAAAGTAAGGGGAAGTAGGTAAATCAGTGGGATTTATAGTAAGACATAGTACATAGACTTATCTTCTTTACTAATATTTTATTTGCACTTGGTATTAAATTTGTGTGAAAAAGCAGAGAGAAATATTTGTGAGACAGATCCTTAAACTATTTTGTTTCAGAATAATCAATTCGGTTTAAATTTACAAGTTTCAGGGTTGACAAGTTTTGTGTTTTGGAGGTTGTGTTGAGTGTCATCTTTGTGTTGATCATCTTTGTGTTTCAGGATTCATCAAACTCATTATTTCATACCCCATCATTATTTTAGATGTAGATTTAAGATCTATTAGTGTAGTTATTTAGAGCAAGATTTAGAGAATTTAGGCTCTTTATCTAGAGAATTACAAGATTTGTGGAAAGTTATAGTGATACTTGAAGTGTTAGTGACACTGTAAGAAAAATGTAGTGATATTGATCATTAGTTTGAGATATAACTTTGTAGATTATTTTTTTTTACAGGGTTTATTACATTGACTTTGATTGTATAATCTATGAAGATCTGCTTTACTTTTCTAGTCACAACAGTGTTTATTATAACAATGGCTACAGGTGGAGAGAAAGCATCAGACCATGAGTCCTGGGAGGAAGAGATTGAAAAGGCTGAAAAAGATCAAGAAAAGCTCATACATGATGTAGGTAAGATTGACCCAAAATATAAAGTCATCACAAAGGAAGAGTATGAGTATTTAATGGCTATGAAAGCCAGTACACCTCTGACAGGTCCAGGAAAAGGTTTTCCATTTCCAAGTTCTCCAATACCAGGTAAATTTCAACCTGCATTAAACCCCTCATTCAATATGTCAACTTTGCAGAGTAATTTCAATACGACTCCAAAGCTTCCGACATTTAGTGGCAGTGAGGAACTTCAAAAAGGGGAAGTGACCTATGAAGTCTGGAGTTTCGAGGTAAGGTGCCTTAGAAATTCACAGGTGTTGCCTGATGCCGTGTTGCTATAGACAATTAGAAATTCCCTCAAGGGAATGGCAAGGTCAATGCTGATTTCACTCGGTGAATCAGCCACAGTGAGTCAAATTTTGGAGAAATTGGAAGGGTTTTATGGAATGGTAAGCAGTAGTGAAACTCTAATGCAACAGTTCTATAATGACTGTCAGAAAGAAAATGAGAGTATTGTGGCTTACGGTTCTAGGTTAGAATCTACACTATGTAAAGCAATCAAACAGGGCCACATAGATGACATTGCAAAAGATACAATGCTATGTAGTAAATTTTGGACTGGATTAAGAAGTAAGTCATTAAGAAATTCTACTAGATATATCTATGCAAATATAACAGAATTTCAGGTTTTGCTCAGAGAAATCAGGAAAGTAGAGCAAGAAGAGAGCAACATGGAGACTTTGAACAAGGATGCCAAGTCTGCAGCTATCCACAGCAGATCAACAGAAGCTAGCAGAGATACAACAAATCAAGAACTTCTCAAAGCAATGAAAGGTATCGAGAGAAGACTGGAAAACTTGGAAAAGAAACAAGGTAATGTAAACAATTTTCAGTTTGTGGGGAGAGGAAGGTCCTCACACCGAGGATTTTACAGAGGACAAAGTAGAGGTAGAGGTTGGTCTAACAGGGGTAAGTACACAGATCAATCAAATCAAGGTTACCCCCAAAGAGTAATCTCTTCTGTTGTTGGGCGAACGGGAGAGAGTACTGATTTATGCCCTAAAGAGTTACAAGATAGGATGATAGGTCCAACAAATGAAGCATATGTCAAAATTTGTGGGAAAGAGGTTTCAAGTCTGATAGATAGTGGTTCGATGGTTACAACCATTTCAGAGTCGTTTTATAATTCTCTGGAGAACAAACCAAGTCTACATGAAATATCTGAATTTAAATTAGATGTTTATGGTGCAAATGGGGACAGTTTGCCCTATTTAGGATATGTAGAAGCGGAAATTGAAGTTCCATTCATTCAAGAACCATTATTTATTCCAGCATTAATAACTCAGGATTCAAGCTTCAATAGTAGAGTTCCGGTTATTATTGGGACAAATGTTATTAGACTTTGTGTAGATTTTACAGGTGAGTGTGAAGAAGCATGGCAAACGGCTATTAATACAATGTGTGTTAATTGCTGTGTACCTGTTAAGACAACTAATAAATATCCTATACATTTAGCTCCCAATGAAGTGAAATACATCAGAGGAATGGTAAGAAACATGGAAGGGACAGTGAAGACCTTAATAACAGAGCAGCTGGAGAACAGTCAGGCCGGAGTGGTAGTATGCCCTCGACTGGTAGCGTCCAGTACTACAGGGAAAAACAAAAGGGTTACAGTTAAGGTATGTAATATCTCGGCTAGTGCTGTTAAGATACCACCCAAGACTAACATCTGTAGTGTGAGTCAGGTAAGAGTAGTAGACACATGGAATCCACAACATGCAGAAACCAAACCAGCCAAGCAGAAGGATTCCTCTATAAGATCATTAGCAGATTTAGGGGTGAAGGTCAACACTGACAAACTCTCTAAGGGGGAGGTAAGAGAAGCTTTGCATACTATTGGAAAATGGCAACACTTATTCTCTACATCTCCTACAGACCTAGGGAGGACAGATGTGGTCAAACATGAGATAAACCTAACCACAGAAATACCTTTCAAGGAACCATATAGACGCATTCCCCCTGGTATGATTGAAGAAGTTAGGCAGACGTTGAAAGAGATGTTGGAGGCAGGGGCCATCAGGAAGTCAAACAGTCCCTACTGTTCTAACGTGGTTCTCTGTAGAAAGTCAGATGGATCCTTGAGATTCTGTATAGACCTGAGGAAGCTTAACAACAGGACTATCAAGGATGCGTATACTCTACCCAGAATAGAGGACACTTTAGATAGATTGGACGGATCAAGGTATTTCAGTAAATTAGATTTAAAGTCCGGCTACTGGCAGGTCGAGATTCGTGAGGAAGACAAGAAAAAGACAGCCTTTACGGTAGGTCCATTAGGGTTCTTTGAATGTAACAGGATGCCGTTTGGTCTCACCAATGCTCCTGCGACATTCCAAAGACTAATGGAAATGTGTATGGGTGATATGAACCTAAAAGAATGTTTACTTTTTCTCGATGATATTCTAATTTTCTCGAGTACATTTCAGGAACATCTGGTGAGGTTGGAATCAGTTTTTCAGAGATTACATGACTACAAGTTGAAATTGAATCCAAAGAAATGTGAATTCTTCAAAAGTCAAGTTCGCTATTTGGGTCATGTAGTTTATGAGAAAGGGATTATGACTGATCCAGAGAAAACATCAGCTTTAGAAAATTGGCCTGTTCCATGTAATGTAAAGTCATTAAGATCTTTCTTAGGGTTTACAGGGTACTATCGCAGATTTATTAAAGACTACGCAAGGATTGTAAAGCCCTTGAATGATCTGCTGATTGGACAACCTACCAACAAAGCGGCAAAGAAAAACAGAAAGAGAAAGAAAGCTGAGTGGAAATGGGGTGAGTCTGAACAACAATCTTTTGAACTCATTATTCAGAAGCTTACAAATCCTCCTATTCTTGCTTTTGCCAATTTCTCTAAGCCATTTATTTTGAACATAGATGCAAGTGTTAATGGTTTAGGGGCAGTTCTGTATCAAGAGCAGGATGGTAAGGAGCGTGTTATTGCATATGCAAGTAGGGGTTTACGGCAATCTGAGAAACATTATCCAGCACATAAGCTTGAATTTCTGTGTTTGAAATGGGCTGTTGTAGATAAATATCATGATTATTTGTATGGCAATCATTTTGATGTAAGGACAGACAATAATCCTCTTACGTATGTCACCACAACAGCCAAACTTGACGCAACATCACATCGCTGGTTGGCATCATTATCAGCATATGATTTTAAGATAACGTACAGATCAGGTAAGCTCAACAGAGACGCTGATGGGTTATCAAGAAATCCCCCTAAACAAGAACTGTTTTCAGATGTGGTTAAAGCTATTTCTCAGGCAGCATTGGTAAAGGTAAATCCTCTAGCAGAGAGTTGTGTTATTGGTAAGTCACTAGAGCCTGACAATGCTGAGAGAGCTGAGACATCACAGAAACTAAGCACTGTGAATTGGGAACTAGAACAAGGTAACGATTCTGTTATAAGTAGGGTCAAGGATCTACTTCGAAGAGGAATCAAACCAACTGGACAAGACCTACAAGAGGAATCAAATTCAGTCAAGTTACTCTTAAGGGAGTGGAAGCAACTGGTGATTGAAAGAGGAATCTTGTTTAGAAAAACTACTGTTGCTGGAGAGGAGATACGTCAGTTAGTTTTACCAAGTAAGTATAAAGACAGTGTACTCATAGGACTTCATGAAGATATGGGTCACCAAGGACGAGATCGGACATATTGGTTGGTACAGCAGAGATTCTACTGGCCAAACATGTATACAGATGTAGTAGAAAAGGTAGAGAACTGTGACAGGTGTGTGAGGTTTAAGACGACAGAAGTACCAAGGACAGGATTGGTTTCCATTTTTACATCAAGACCTATGGAACTGGTTTGTATGGACTTTCTGACTCTTGAGAAGTCTAAAGGTGGGTATGAGAACATACTAGTCATTACTGACCACTTTACGAGGTATGCAGTGGCTGTTCCGACCAGGAACCAATTAGCATCTACTACGGCTAAGGTACTTTATGAACATTTCATCTGCCATTACAGTTTCCCTGAGCGTATACATTCGGACCAGGGTAGGAACTTTGAAAGTTCGGTTATCAAGGAACTCTGTAAGATTGCTGGAGTAAAGAAGAGCAGAACAACTCCATACCACCCTATGGGAAATGGGCAAGTTGAAAGGTTCAACCAGACATTGCTGAAGATGTTAGGGACGTTAGACAGTGAACAGAAGCACGATTGGAAAACTTACGTTTTACCTTTAGTCAACGCCTACAATTCAACAAAGCACGAGACAACGGGATTTTCGCCTCATTACCTGATGTTTGGGTGGAACCCTAGATTAGCGATTGATGCATATCTTGGATTAGAAGAAACACCACAGAAGACAAGAAGTAGGGAGAATTATGCACAGAAGCTGAAGAAAAGACTAACTTACGCATACAAGATGGCCAGAGGTAACATTGGTAGAAACAATGTAAGGTATAAACAAGGTTATGACAGGCAGGTCCGTTTTGAAAAATTAGAAGTTGGAGATAGGGTTTTGGTAAGAACATTAGTATTTTCTGGTAGATCAAAATTAGCTGATAAGTGGGAGAGAGATCCCTATATGGTAATAGAACAGCCTGTTTCAAACATCCCTGTCTATAGAGTCAAAAATGAGATATCAGGAAAAATTAGAACATTACATAGGAATCTTTTATTACCTTTTATGTGCATTACAAAATCTTCAAATTTAGATCAACATTCAGATAACAGGGTCCCGGAGCCAGTACCAGACCAGGAAGTTGCAGAATCAGAGACAGAGTCTGAATCTGAGGATGAGGAAGTTTTGGTAAGGCATAAGAGAGTCAAACCTAAACAGTATATACCTAGTATTTCAGATAGGTCAAGGTCATCCAAGTCACTATCAAATAGAGAAGCATCGACTAGAGAAAATACAACACTGAACCGCACAGAGCCATCAACTAGGGAGACTTCAACAAGCGAAAGTATAAAGTTAACCCATATGGAACCATCTATTCCAGCTAATGTAGTAGCAGAGCCCCGCAGGTCTGCCAGAACCAAGAAAGTACCTGATAGGTATGGTTCCTTGGTGTCTCCCATAGAGACACAAGTGTGGTATGTATAAATGGGGAGAACGTCACAGGTAATCAGGATGTGTGTATATAGATTTAATATGTTGTTTTTATGTTATGTTTTTATTTTCATCTTGGATAGAACTACTATGATTTAACTTAAGATTTCACTTACAGTGACTTAGTTAATTATGTGTGGAGTATATTGTAGTTCTTAATTTTATGATTAGTTATTAAGCCTTTTTATTTGATAGTTACTTAGTGTTGATAAGACTTAAGTTAGTTGTAGATAAGTTTAGTAGAGTAGAGTATTCTCTTTAAGAAATGTCAGGAGACATTTTATTTAAGAGGGGGAGAATGTCACAGGGTGACAATTACTTGTTTTTATTTTATTTTATTTAGTATAATTAATTAGTTTATTTAAGTTTAGTACAGCTTGTTTAGTTTTTTATTTTAGTATATTAGATAGCTGTAGTAAATTCCTTTCATTCATTCATTCATTCATTCATGCCTGGTCATTCATTGTCATCGTGTTTGTATTGTATTCTTGTTTGTCCGTTGTTCTGTGTCACGTGAGTGTTTTGTTTTCACGTGATTGTCTTGTGGTTTATTTTTATCCTAGTTGTGAGTTGTAAAACCAGTATTTATGGGGTGTGGTAGTTATGTACGCATGTGTGAGTCCTGGTATATATACTTATGCACGGACTATTCCTTTTTAATATTGACGATACATTATAGATGTTCTCCTGCGAGAAATCTATGTTATATAGCAGTTTACCTAAGAAATTCCTTACGGAACCTTAGTACCATGGTGTAACTGGTAAGAGTAAATTAATATTAAGTCTTATTCTTATTTTAAACTATTCTAATTAAATTAAATATTAGTGTGTGTGAATTTGTACGAGTGTGTCATTCTCATTGCAGGTCACCTTCATTCGTACGTTCGTTTGTACTTCATAAATTCATTTATCATCGTTCCTGCAAATTGTCATCTAATAAATATATGAACCTTTATTGAGGAACTGTGTTACATTATTATTCCCCGAGATTGGGAGACCCGTGACACATGTGTTTCTTGGAACACTCAACTTATCATTAAAAAAAAGCGGCCCTATGGCCAAGAAAACTCTAAAAAAAAAATTGACAAAATTGGCCTAAGAATCTTGATAATGGTTCAATTTCCAAAAATATAAGGCACACCACACAATTGGCCATAGTGTTATCTCTTTAAGCCTTTGTCTAATACATCCATACATTTGTAATAGTTGCCTATAAAAACCAATCTTGCTTTGATTATTGACAATTCTATACCTTTGGGATAACTTGATGTTCTTTATTCCTGTTTCTATTACTTTGGAGTTTTCTGTTCTCTGTAAAAAAGGAAAATGACCTAAATTAAGAATCAATCTGATAAGAGCAGGGTTGCAACATGTCTCCCTTGTAGCACTTAACTACTCACCAAACTGTTAGATTGTATCTCGTTTAAATGCAAATACTTAATATCCTCTGGAATTAGCAACAAAAGTGCTGTGTATACAGATCAGATATCAAATTACAATATGAGAAAAAATTGCTGTGGTAACATTGTTTTGGGTCTCAAAAAAATACAAGCTCTCAGCTCCACTTTACATGTACAAATGATTGATGTATGTTACTCAATGACATGAATACCTTATTAACTCAAAACATATTTTTAAAACTGGAACAAGATGCCCATGGACCACATTGCTCACCTGAGCAAACGGGCTAGTTAAAAAACACAGATCAGCTCAGTATTGTTAAGTCTACTTGTTGGGGAGGGGGAATTTGAATTTTTTATTACTTGAGAATATCACTATATCAATGACGCATAAATGAATAATTCTGCCATTTTTGAGAAGAAGAGTTTTAAAAAAAGATTTTACTATATTTTTCTATCTGCAGATTTGATTGCCCATTATGGCCCCACCCTACCCACGGGGGTCATGATATGAACAAACTTGAATTAACTCTAACTGAGGATTTTTCCATATCAATATCACCAATCATAACTCTGCTGATCTTCAGAAGATTTTTAAAAGATTTTTCCTATGTATTCCTATATAAAACTTTGATCAGCTATTATGGTTGCCCTATCCGCGGGGGTCATGATTTGACCAAACTTGACCAAAAACGTGGCTCAGGTGAGATAAAAAAAACTTTCATAGATATGTCTTGATCACTGTTAATTTACTTCAAGTTTGGTCATAAACATTTGTCACAATCAAACAATCAGAGGCATATATTTACACAGAATTTGATGATTTCTTCCACTTCCATCAGTTTCTGTATGCTGCTTCTAAATGTGACCCACTGGCCTTTATTTTGACAATAACACTATCTATCCTGAATTTTTCTGTTGCACTGTGTATGAGACCTTTTAACCTTTTTCTGACACTTGAATTTCCATCTTTGTGACCTACAGAACCAAATTTTTGACAATGACACCATCCACCCCTCTGTATGGTGCTGTATATGTAACCTATTGACCTTATTTGGAGTTTCTATGTTACCTACTAAACTTATTTTATGACAATGACAACATGCATTCTTAGTTCTTGTTAATGTTACCTACAAACCTAATTTTTTACCTTCTGATCTAATTTTTGATGACATGAAACATTCTTTGTCTATATGACCCACTGACCTTACTTTTGATGATGACATCATCCGCCTTTTGTCTACGTGACCTACATAACTTATTTTATGAAAATGATGCCATTTAGAACATAACCTACTTATTCAGCCAATCAAATGCTTCCATTTCTCGTGAAGAATTGATTCTTCATAGTGAGAATTCTTCTATTTCTGAAAAATTCAACAGTGTCTGATTGGTTCACTTGACGGTTATATGGGCGTGTCTTCATTGGTCTTTGTTCAGCACACAAAAAGAAATTAATCAAAACCCACATGCTGTTTACAATGATATTTAAACTTTCTAGGCCTTGCTACATTTTTTTTCCCACTGTACAGTAATCTTTTGTCACCTTTTTGAATATTATTTTTTTTTCACATTTCGGTACATACAGAAAATACAACCATCATCAAGTATATCAGAGACAAACCTTGTCTTTGAAGACAGATTTAATCAAAATTTTCATCAAATTTTTATTTGATATTACACAGCGATACCCACTCCTGCTGACTAGGGCCTTGTCATCTTAACACAATTATTTTTCAAAAATATAGATATTTCGATTTTTGTTCATGGGTTTTCATTAGTTCAGTAACTTTAATATCTTTACCATACCATTTCCTCAGTAAATCAAGCTATTTCATATAATCCCGTGCTAACCTGAATGGGTTGGGAGTCCGTTTTGAAACCGCGTATGTTCGATATTGATTGCGTGCTCGATATGTACAACGAGCAGTCAAGTTGAGCCTTATATATGACACAGCCGTGGGAGGAGTTTATTTTTAATCCATTCATTTGATTGGCTGAGATTCTGTTCTAAGTCAGAAAGATCATATGAAGAGCTTCGCTCCGCCCATTCTTCATGATGTAGATTTCTCTTCATATGATCTTACTATTACTCATTCTCAATTTCTATGACTTACTGACCTAAATTTTGACAATGACACCTCTATGTGACCTACTGACCTAATTTTTGACAAAGACACCTCTATGCGACATACCAACCTTATTTATGGCAATGACACCTCTTTGTGACCTACTGACCTTATTTTTGACAATGACACCCTCCGCCCTCATTTTCTGTATAGCGCTGTCTAAGATTGTGTCTGGGTACTGACTGAGCAATCTGAACATCTGATGACTCCGGCCTTGTTTGTCTCCAGTACTGGATACATAACTCTGAAGAGGTAACAGACTCATAAGAATCATATATAAATAAACAGTTTTTTAAATTGTTATTTTTCAATATTTGAAACAATTTCCATAAACTGTATTATTAACAATATTTACATGTATATGAATTTGAAACTTTTCCTAAATGATCATTGTCAAAAGTTAAGACAAACTTTCTTATAAATAAAATACTTTTATAGCTATGAGACGAGAAACACAGAATTTTATGTATATCAATAGGCCATTCCAAGTTTTGTCTTTGTTAAGCATCTGTGGACAGATTGATTTTTCAGGTTATAAAATAAAAACTTCTTAAGATATTTTTTACACTATATACAGAAATTTTTGCCACTGTTTTATTTTCACTCCTTTCACCCTTGTCACAGATTGGCGAATTAATTTAAAACGGGGCAAATTTTTTAAAAAACACAGTGTAAAATCTTAAACAGAACTGGGACTGGGTGAATTTAAAATGGGGCAAATTTGTTAGCAAGTGTAAAAGGACAAAAATAACAAGGGGCAAAAGTAACCCTGTATACAGTATTCTGGGTTTGATTCAGTAGTAGTATTTAAGACAGGTAATTTACATGCTCAACTTTAAAAATTTTTTCTTGTCCTTGTGTCATGTTTCAAAAACTTAAAGAGACAGAAGAAAATGTATTAGTCAGCATTCATACATATCTCTTTTGCCCAGTTTATCAAAACATTCAATAAGCAGGATGGGGATTGTGTTTAGGTACATGTCTAGCTGTATCAATATATTTACATGTATAATATCCTTGAGAATATACTCCAGAATATGGGCCCTGCTGTCTGGTTCTTCTAGGACAGGAATCTTTTTCATGGTGTACTGAGTCACACAGGAAATGTCAAAGTCATTCACCTGCGACAGTGAGTCAGGCATGTAGGTTTTATTCAGCTTCACATTTCTGCACAAAAAATCCTCAGAGATCATATAACATAAATGCACCTACAAGATACATGTATCTTCAAAATCAGAATGTTGGAACAGAATTTGTGTTTTTTAATAATTGTCCAACAAAGAAACAAATAACTTGGTACATATATTTTGTAGTAAAATTAGATATCACTAAGTTATCAACATTTATTTAGGACTGCTTGTCATATTACTGGAATAACTGTAAGCAAGCGTTACGTACGAAAACTTCTTGATGAGATAGCTGGCCAACTTATGGAATTCTTCAATAGCATGCTCTGATGCCTGCAGATATTGCTTCTCAGAGAACTTCCTTACAAACTGAGAAAATCAAGTGATTTATAACTGAATAATTTCATTTTGGTTGTAAGGCATCATTTGATTGGATAGAAAATTAATCTATATTGTATAACCTGGGTTGCCTACATCAGATTGACTTACATCAAAAATGTATCAATTTACTTCAATCAAGTTAAAGTATTTAAAATATGAACATCTTTAAGGCATTTTAAGGGAGAAATTGTCTTATTTTCTACTTAATGACTGAAAATTAAATTATAAGGAATGAATTTTTTAAATAGCTACCCAAGTTATACTGGTATAACCTGAGTTGCAGCAGTTTATGCTTTTTATAAATCACATAACTTAACTGTTTCCTTAGAAAGAGGGTTCAATTGGCTCTTCAATTGATTATGTTAAATTTTGTCCTGAGTTTCATGAGTAGGTTGAAAATGTGAGAAGTTTAAAGATGGATGGATGCCAAACAACGACTAATCAGAAAGCTTGAGCTTTCATCTCAGGTGAGTTAAAAACTCATACAATCAAGTTCTCAAAAACTTAAGTTTGCAAAAAGTATAAAAAAAAAAGTTTCTGACAAATAATATTTTGAAGTGATATTGTATTGAATAAAATCACTATGTTTAAACAGAGGATGTAAATTTATTCATAGAACTAAAAACACTTATAATACCTGAATATATCAAAATGTGGATAAATAATATTTATGAATTTGCCTGTTTTGAGACCTTACCGGATCCTGCATGGCCTCTGATAAGAAGGTCATGAGGTTTTGTTTTGTGGAGGGATTCTTCAGTGAGTGGGTGACCCTCCTCTGACACGCACAGGAAGTCTTATCCACAGACTCCTGCAAGAATATTGGCAAATGTACCAGTAACAAAAAACATTATCCTATCAAATCAACTAAATTGTAAATCAAAAGGCCTATGGTTCTTAACGGTTATGAGTTTAATTCAACCACAAGCAGGGAATATTTGTTGCATCACTTCATAAATTTTTTGATAACCCTTTTTATGTATTTCAGCTTTGGTGTATACTCATACAAAATATCTCATATTTATCTTATCTTTGGTGCACACTCATACAAAATATCTCATATTTATCTCACCATAGGTGCACACTCATACAAAATATCTCATATTTATCTCACCCTAGGTGCACACTCATACAAAATATCTCATATTTATCATATCTTCAGTGCACACTCATACAAAATATCTCATATTTATCTCACCTTAGGTGCACACTCATACAAAATATCTCATATTTATCTCACCGTAGGTGCACACTCATACAAAATATCTCATATTTATCTCACCGTAGGTGTTAACTCATTTAAAATATCTCATATTTATTTCACCTCAGGTGCATAATCACGTATTTAAATATCACACCTTAGGTGCATACTCATACAAAATATCTCGTATGCAGCTCCATGGGATCAACACGCCCCGCCTCTTCCTGTCCATTACCATCGTTGCGATTTTACTGGTCAGCAGCTTTAACAACAAAAAATCATGGGAATTAGGAAAGGTTTTGTCACAGATACTGTAGATTCCTTATTGGCTTGACTTCTCAAAAAGTCTAGTAGATGTCAAATTGTTAAGATTATTAATTAACACATGGAATGTTAGTAAAGCATTTTCATGCTTTTCAGCAATTTATAACAAGCATTCTCAGAGTACATACTGCATTAGAATTGCTAGTTCATTACCGGCAAGTTAAATCTAGCTCCTATTAAAAATTGAAAATGTCATACATGTTATTCCTTCAAAAATTCTTTGAAGGAGTACAGAAGGCAAAATTATCTATAACCCGTCAAGATACAATAACATACCAAATTTCAGCTCATTATTTGTAAACAATTAGGAAAACAAGAGATGTTTGTAAAACACTTACCGGTATGCCCCCCTCCCCCCAAATTGGAATTTTTCCAAGTTCAAAAGGGCATAGCTCTGTCAAAAATGGCGCGATTGTACATGTACCCAAAACAGAACTTGACCAAGATAGTCATCTGATAAATCTTTATACTAAATTATATACCACCAAGTATGTACAACAGTTGCGAAGAGAATGAACAGAAACTGCAAATAATTGAAATTTTTCTAAGTCCAAGGGGCATAACTCTGTCAAAAATGGTGCGATCGTACCCATTACCGAAATTGACCTAGATATTCATGTGATATATCTGATTACCAAACTTCATTTCAGTATGTGCAACAGTTGGAAAGGAAATGAATGGAAACTGCAAATAATTGAAATTTTTCTAAGTTTAAGGGGCATAACTCTGTCAAAAATGGTGCGATTGTACCCAAAACAGAACTTGACTTAGATATTCATGTGATATATCTGTACACCAAATTTCATTTCAGTATGTACTACGGTTGCGAAGAAAATGAACGGAAATTGCAAATAATTGAAATTTTTCTAAGTCCAAGGGGCAAAACTCTGTCAAAAATGGTGCTAGAGTACCCATAACAGAACTTGACCTAGATATTCATGTGGTATATCTGTATACCAAATTTCATTTCAGTATGTGCAACCGTTGCAAAGGAAATGAACGGAAACTAAGTGGACCGACAGACCAGACCGACCGACAGACAGCAGCAAAGCAATATGCCCTCCCTTCTTCGAAGGGGGGCATAATTATGGAAAACTCTTTACACAAAAATTCTTAAGCCTAATAAGATATGAAATTCCCAACAAAAATATTCTTTTTTTTATTATCTCTGCTTCTTGTTTCTTTAGATTAAATCAGAGATATTAGAAATTAATCAGAGATATTTTTTAATTAAAACTTATTGAAAAATTGGTTATTTTTCCTATTGAGTAATCATAAAATATCTTGTGAAAAAGGTCAACTGGTTTAATCAGATTGTCAGCGGGAGTCTACACATCTCAGGGAGTCTCTTACAAGACTGTCTTCGTAGGAGGTCCAGGACACACGCTGTGACAGCTTCTTACTGTAAGCCTCCTCGTCAACATCGTCATAGATGAATTTCCCTGTAAACACATGTCTCACATTATACAAATTACATCATAGATAAACTTCCCTGTAAACAACACGCCTCGGATTATACAAATTACGCTGAGCTTCAGTTGACAATGGTTTACCTCAGTTATACAAATTGTGCTGCGCCTCAGTTGACAATAGTTTTCTCAAGGTGAAAATATTTCAGAAACAAGGTTTCATTTTTTAACATCTATCATGTATTGATTTAAATAAGGGTGGTCATGAGATCAAATTTCATAAAGCCTGAATGGCTTTATGATGAATTTGATCTTGTACCAACCCATATTTATAGCCCGATAGATGTTTTACTTTTTTTTTTAAGATGTATGAGGGTTGTCCAGTAAAATCATGGACAAATTGTCTAGTTTGAAAAATAATCATCACTGCGTTATGAAGTTTTCTCTACTCTTTAGTACATATATTATGAATATACAGAGCAAATTTCAAATAGATATATGCATAAATAAACTATAAATATGTCCATAGGAAATGAATGCCCTGCCAAGGGTATATAATTAGTAATGCAACATGAAAATTTGTATTAGTGTCTGAAATTTGATCAGAATATCTTGAATAGTGATGAAGTTGAATTGCCTACATCAGTTTGTATCAGCATATGACGTTTTACACTAATTTCATTAAAATGAGGTCAAGGTCAAAGGAAATGCCAAGGTCAAAACTTTTGATGCAGTTGAAAAGCTCTCGTCAGTATGTTTCAGCATATGAAGTTGAAAAAATATTTTGAATAGTTTCTTTAAAAATGACTTAAAAACAATTTGATTAAAGTGAGGTCAAGGTCAAATGTTAAAACAGTTGAACTGCTTACATCAGTATGCATCAGCATATAAAGTTTGACACTGATTTAAGAAAAGTGAGGTCAAGGTCAAAAGAAAGGTCAAGGTAAAAAATGTTGATGCAGTTGCATACCACGATTTTACCAGACAGCCCTCGTATAAGTACTTATATCTACATTTGTGATATGTTCATATTTCATATTTGTCAAATTATGACTTTTACATAGAAATTATGTAGAATGTTTATGTTGAGAGGAACCTGTATTTATATGGCTATAGATATGCATTGCTTTCAATACTGTTATATAGAGAATATTTGCTAAACATTAATGTGAATATTCAATGTTACACTCAACTTCATGCGAAATTTATAACATACCACTCCCTGTCCAATATGTATGACTCCACAGACTAGAGTGACCCCAGTTAAACAGATTGGATCTTGTCTTAATGAAATGGAGTGTTTCTAGTCAACTTTAGAGGATGTGTAAAATAAAATTGCTGTTTCTTACGCTTATTTGGCTGGACGACTCTCTTCTTGATTTTCTGAAGGAATGATTTAGCTTTCTTTGTTGGAATGCTGCCTCTGACATCTTAAAGAAACAAAAAAATTAACATTTAAACAAAATCTAATTGTTTTTTTTTTAATTACAGAAATTTACCCACAGAATATGGATATTGACTGACTCATTTTTTTATCATGATTCCAACATAAAAGAAAACTACTTTGAAATCACAAATTTTCATGGGTGTTTAATTTTCGTTGTTTCGAGGTATGACGAGACACACGAGTTTATGTCCACCACGAAATGTAAAATGTTACATACATAGGTACTCATTAATTTCTGATCAACGAAATCAAATCCCCATGAACAAGGAGATTTTCCTTAAGGGGGGACCTATGTCGTTCTACGTCAAAGCAGTGTTATGTGACGTCACAATAGCGACGTTGGTTTTTACCTGTTGACTTTTGCAACTGTGATCTAGGCCTAACATATCAATAACGTACACAATTTACAAAAAGAAAATTTATACATCATTAATAGCAGTTTTATTTTAATTATAGAGTTTGTCAATACCGGGGTATTAGAATTCTCTTCCTTTGGTTGATTATTTATAGCAATTTAAGTTGTGAAAAGATACCTCAATAATATGCTAATATAAGTACAAAAAGATAAAATAAAATTCAGCAAAGACAGCGGCTTAAATCAGGAAAATATGTCTAATTTTATGTTTACCATTAATTGTATTTTCCCGATAAAACTAAGAAAAAATAAGAAATGTACTTGTACCTATATTTGTTTATTGATTAGTACATTTAAATTTAATTGTATAAAGTCATTCCTAGTTCTGAGAGGTGTTGGTTGTTGACGGGGAAGAGGGGGGGGGGCAGAATGATTGGAATGAAAAAGAAAAGATTTAATCAGTGTAAATTGTTAATAATCAAAACAAAATACTTGTTTTCTGCAAAATAGTTTTATATTCAGATGTTTGACAGTGCTTCCTGACCTTTGTCTTAGTGCAGAAAGGTCAAATTTATGACACAAGAGTACGAAAATAAAAGGAAACTTCATATTTCTCGTTAATTTTATCATAAAGGTATACTTTTTTCTTTGTTAAAATAAAGAGATACTGCATTTCTTTTAAAAACATGACTTACAAAATTTTCACACAAAGACTTTTTAAGATTTTACCTATTATGCATGTCGGAATTGTAAAAAATACGACAAGAAAAATGGGGCAATACTTACATTGTGCTCCATTATAATTTTTCATGCGAGATTAATTACAATGAATTTACCTTTATTTTAAAGATACAAGTCATATAATTTATATACCTGTTGATTTTAAATTTGATTTGACATTTTTGGTTCATTTAAGCGCATATTTGGGGTAGAACAGTAATGTCTGAAAATAATCTATTTTTAGCATTTCACACTGTTTTTGCACGTGATCCAGTGTAAAAATAAGCATATAAAGGTATTGTTTTTAATACCTAAAAATTAAGAGCAAGTGGCCTTGAAAGAAATGTCAAAGTTTTGAAAATTTCACACAAAGACTTTTCGGACATAGGTCCCCCCTTAAACCACGAAAATTTGACCCCAGGAAAATATGTGATTTCTCAGTATCTTAAAAATGCTCATTATATATAGACATGTTTTAAATACCATTATTATATAGTCTATTTATAGTCCCTATATAATCTATACAAATGCAAACAGTTCATAACACTACATATTCACCAGATTTTAGGCCGTATTCACTGAAGGGTCAATGCGCATGCAACGGCATTGTGACGTCACAATCAAAACATCGAACAATGTTGTAAACAATGGTTGCAACAGACGCAGCGAGCTACGTATCTGAGCAGGAAAACAACAATTTCAGGATTATTTTTTAATATCTTGACATCTTACACATAGCGAAACTCGGAAAGGAAAACACGGAGGTTACAAAGAGTAATCAGGGTCCACCGTTATAAAACATTCGTAAGTCTGAGAATGCTCTCAAGTCTGAGAATTTTCTCAAATCCAAAATTCTCAGACTCAGTGGCCGTCATAAAAAGTTGGGAAAAATAAAATTCCTTAAACTCTGTTTTATTGTAAAATTCTCAGGTGAGTAATTCTCAAGACTTGAGTTGAGAATTTTTATGAGAATTCTCAAAGTTTTATAACGGCAGACCCTGGAGATATTTTTAATTTTCAACAATGGATGATCGCAAATGAAAATGGTGTCGTCATACAGCCTTCAATGTCTTATCTATTCAAATCCTGACTATATAATAAAACAATTATGGACTCTTTTGATGTTGAATATGGTTTGTTATTCACCGAAAAATATCCATATTGACCTCGGCTTCGCCTCGGTCAATATGAATATTAGAGTCCATATTGTATATTATTATACCTCTACTGTAATTACTCTATAAAACAATTAATACCATAATATACAGTTATGGAATGGGTACGAGGGAAATAGCAAATTTATGGTTCCCCGAGGGAGGAAACTCCCTCGGAGAACCATAAATTTGCTATTTCCCTCGTACCCATTCCATAACTGTATACTATCTTATAGTTGACAATTGAGATAGAAACAGCAAATAGTTTCCCGACTGTTCCTACTGATATAAAGACAGAAGCAGAAAATCACTACATCTTATATATCTTATCATGCATTCTACAAGACTAAGTAAGTTTATTTGAATGTTAATTCAGTATCAGCTGAAGACCATACAATGAGAACCATTCAGCTTTCTACATGTTCTAACAGCAGAAAAACAAATTTTACATCTCTCTATCCAAAAACAAAATTAATGAAGACTTCATCCTCACTCACTATATGCTTCTTGAAAACATATTCAACTTTCATGAAAAGTGGAATTCTAAACTTAATTTGTGAAGAGCTGTTTGATACTCGCATGTTTTTGATATAATACGAGAAAATTTACACTCTGACTGACCTAAGACTTAGACAGATTCTGACTTACTGTAGATCACTCAATTTGCACGACACCTTATTTTTGCAAGAAAGTCATTGACTCTTTATTAATGAGACAAAATTTTCACGAATTGTGGTCATTGCTCTATATTATCTTAAGGAATTCTATAATACACGAGAATAAAATTTGCATAATTACTCGAAAATAAAGTTCTCACGAATAAAAAGTGATTTACAGTAGTTGTAGATTTACACTGATTCTGTATGATCTGATTTACACCTTACTACAACTTACCTGTAGATTTACGCTTAATCCCCTTTCCCCCCTTGTTTCCTTTGACCTCCTTGGTCAAAGTTACACGGATTATTTCTGGAGAGTTTTCTGCAAAAATTAATGTTTATTCTATCTGATTAAACTTTTGAACTTTTTATGGTTTTTTTATGGCACATAACACAAAGTAATCAAAATCTGCAATTTCTTCAACATTGAAAATATTATCTTGATCTTTCCTTCATTCTAGTCTATTTACTTCTCAAGTATCCATTTACAGTCAATCCTCATTATCTCAAACTTAATGGGACCAAAAAAAGCTTTGATCTTTTAGGGCATACAAGATTGTGAGGTGAAAATACTCAAAGAGAAAGTATTTAGGACTTCCTACTGACTTTGAGAAAGTCATGGTATTAAAGATAGATAACAGATGACTCCATTATCTCACACACCTATATCTTGAATACCATGAATAATTCAAAGCTATTTAAAGTCTTCAGCTCTTTCCTTGACCTTGTTATCGAAGATTTGGGGATATACTGTAGAAGTACTTTTTTTCCGTGTGGTATTAATTTATGCTATGTATGCGGTCACAAACTTTCCATGAAAATTTGTTCCATCCAACTTTTAAATACACAAGGCATTTAATGAGAGTCTTAGGATGTCCATGTAATTTTCTCACAGCAGATTGAACAGATATAAAGATTCCACAGAATTTGTGACCCCGTGGAAAAAAAGTATGTCTTCAGATGTTAAATTGCCCTGTCCTTCCCTTTGTCCACAAGAACTTTAACCTTGCCATAACTTTTGACTTGTCGGAACCATGACTTTGAAATTCCTTTTTCCTATGTCAAAGTATTCCTTGTGACAAGACCATGCTTTGGGTGCCAACATACTGACCTCTTACTTTGAATTTTGAGTTTGAACCACTTTTGCAAATATTGGAATTTGGCTTGCATTTGAGAAACTTAAATCTTTGCCAAAAACTGTCAAACAAGGGCATCAGAAATATTTTAAAACACATCTTCGTCTGGATTGGAATGCGCAGCTGAAGGTCAAAGACACAGAAAAAATATCCGCATTTGTGGCGTCTTGACAATAGGCAATTAAATTTGTTATAGCAAAGTCATAAAACACGCCATTTATGTCTTTTATTAAAGGCCTTCTATCCCAAGATCAGAAACTTGTAAGATTCAAGACTTTTGAAAATAATCCAGTGCATTTTGGTGCTGTTAATCGCAGCGTGAAAATAAGGTATATGAATCTGGACTGACAAAATATTGACTGGTCTAACAGAACCTTGGACTTTGTCAGATTAAATGACAGTGATTTAAAAATTTGGACAAGTCTGCATCTTGTTCTTCAAGTATTTACACTCAATCATTTCAATATCTTAAACCGGTAGGATATCTCTCAGATTTTTTTTACAAGCCTATTGAGTTCTAGATAAAGAGGGATGACTGTATCTGTGTTTAAGATATCCAAGTTTAACTGTAGAATTGTTGACAAACCTCTACTCTTCAGTGATACTCGTGCTTTAGGTCTGGGCAGTAATGATGATAATTTCATGTTCCTCACTTTCTGAAGGTCAGCAAAATTATTCCTCTTCTCAATAAATGGTTCTGGCTTCTTTTCACCTTCCATTTAAATTTTTATACACAAAGGAATACATGTACAAGTCACACCAGAATATTATAGATATGTCTTAACAATTCAGTATACTTAATTGTAAATAAAATAGAACTTTCCAACTTAGTAGTTAGCCTTGCTACATGTACATGTGCAAGGGATAAATTAACTAATGGATCTAACTTACGTGAATTTTAAAAGAATATTGATAACTTCGCTATATAAATATCATTGAATAAAAATCTGTGTAAGAGAATAGTATCTGATATTTCATTTGGACCTTACCTTTGTTATACTGTCTATAAGTCTTTATAGTCGCCGTTCGACTATACACTCCACTCCAGTTTCTGAATAAATGTCTGAAGAAAACAAGAGAAAATTGTCTTCATAATTTAATACAAACATATGAATATACACTGTAGAACAGGCCTTCCACATCACACATTAATTCCTTTTTCTAGTATGAAACTTTATCTGATTCTTATGAACTTCTCTCAAATAGATGAAACTTGTTAAAAAGTAATCAAAATCTTCAGAATGGTTTAAACATTCAAATGCCCAATGCAACAAATGAGTTCTTGGAAAGGCAGATACACAACTCACGACATTGTATTAAATAAATAAAAGAAACAGTATATATCAAATTCGTATCCCAGTTCCCTTTAGGTCAGTACTTACGGGAAGATGTTGGAGTCTAGACCTGCAGCTCCGAGCCGATCCCCGGGAACAAATCCATCCTCCTTGATATCCTCCACCACCTGTACAGATCGACAGTCTGGGAGGGCCTGGATTCTACAGTCAGGATCATCCCCCTCCTCTCGTTTATCTGAAATCAGGGCAAAGATGTGATACAAAATCCCTCCATATCAAGACAGACGTGATAAAAAACCTCTTCATCACATGTATATGATACATATACAATACATTATTTCTCCATATCATGTTACAGACATGATACATAATCTCTCTATATAATGGTACATGTATAGACATAATACATAAGACAAAATCTGTCCACATCATGGCCCACAGTGGGATTTGAACCCATGATGTAAGGATCAACTCCTTCCTCCAGGGCTCATTTACCACTGGGCCAATGTCAAAAATGATTTTCTTTAATGATGTTGATCTGATAACTTCAATTATGTTGATCTGATGACTTTAGTTGGAATTTTTACCTTTGTGACCTAGGTTGCTATTGAGGGAGATATGCTTGAGGTCCACCCAGTACTGGTCCACCATTGCTTGGTTGACCAGCCAGTACTCCAAGGTCACCGGCCTCTCTTTCATTCTGACCTTACTGTAGCCAGGCTCTGACCCTTTAGTGTCTAACAAGGAAGCCCGCTTGTGGAGGTAAATAAAGATCTGAAATAGAACATACTCAAAATATTATTTGTGAAATAACCAGCATGTACAGAAAGTTATTAAAAATACAGTTGAACTTCCGTATCTCAAACACCGATATATATCCTGAATGCTATGGATATGTCAAAGTGATTTGGAAGTCCCAACCATATATTCATTAAGCGTTGTAGATTCCTTATTTTCCGGGAAATAAGGACGAAATAAGAAAATTAGGACACAATTCTTGAGCATCTTAAGTAATATTGGCAATTCACAATTGTTGAAGCATAGAACATTACATTTTAAGCAGAAAGAAACTCTTCATTAGAAGAAGTCCTGAAGAATACCTTGTCTTTTTCCTTCAGTATCTGAGGCCCCATGGTAACCAGCCCCATGTTATTGAGGTTGACACAGTTAGCGTAGAAGGAAAAGATGTACTTGCGGGCGTATAGTAGCTGCTGGGTGAGGGGGGTGGGCAAACTGATAACCGGGTAAAAACATTTCTCTGGGTCATCCAGAAGCTCCTTCAGTCCCCGAATCTACGTAACACAGAATTAACCTGGTATTACAGTAAATGATGATGGAATAAGGGGTATTTGTAGTAATAAATGTATGTGTATTTTAATTTTTTTTTCACAATATCTTTATTTAATTTAATGAAAGAAAAGTGAGCTAGCTCACATACCCCTCGCTCCCCCAAAACTTGACGGTGAAACACATAATGAAAGGCACAGTGCACTTTAAATACATATTATAGATCAAAAAGGGCAATAATTGCAAAAAAATCTTCACATCAAAATGTCTTGCATATGAGGACATTTAAATGTGGAATGAAGTTTCTAGATAAATAATGGAATCAAAATTTCTTGGCATTATACAAA
>PRKT01000161.1:598746-620741 GCA_003671525.1 Saccostrea glomerata | reverse complement strand
GTAGAGGACTCAATGCTGATTACAATCATGCAAACAGTTTGACTGCTTGATGTCCAGGAGTAAAGAAGAAGATTTTTAAAGATTTCATTAATTTTAGTGGTTTTTGCCCCACCCCTCAGGCCCCATAGGGGCAGGGACCATGAAATTCACAATTTTTGTTCCCCTTTACCCATAGATGCTTTGTGCCAAATTTGGTTAAAATTGGTTGAGTGGTTGCAGAGAAGAAGCTGAAAATGTTCAAATGTTAACGCACGACGGACGACGACGGACGACAACAGATAGCAATAGGTCACCTGAGTTTACTCAGGTGACCTAAAAAGGGAGGTGGGTTTAAATACTTTTTCTTACATTAGATTCATACATGTAAGAATCGTTTTAATGGTGTAATATACTAGTATTTAAAACATATTAAAATTTACTAGCCATTTCCGGCGAAGTTGTCTATTGCCACACCGAGAAAGTTCCTTTTCAAAATCTTATAATCCATTTTTAAGAGATATTTTTTCCGTTGTTTCATTCCCATTAATTCATGTGGATTGGCCACTTTGTTAATCTTGTATACCTTGAAAATATTGCATTTTTAGGTTTTTTCATATTGATAGCATTTTTACGTCATTATTTTCTTTGCGTTCTTATTATTTATAGTTTTATAATATACAATTACTCAAAATAAATATTGGTAAATATTTATATACTTTTACTTGTGTATCTGATTTCATAATATATATTTTGAAGTATCCTTTGTTTTCTAAAAATTATCAGTATCTATATAATGTTCAGATTATAGACGAAACTTCATCATCGGCTATGGTAAAAATTAATTATTTTAACAAATTAAGTTATTTTAATTGAGTTTAAATTTTTCTTTCAAAATTATTACCCTTAACAGAGGAGGCCTCCACGTAGCAAGGGCTGGACAATAGTATCAATTTATTGTCATTAATATCAAATATCAAATTTTCCGCTGTAAATAAAATTCCGACACATTCTCTCGTTCGAATTTTATTGGTCATAAATTGATAAAATTAATTTATTTTACTAGACAAAAGTTAATTACACAAGAATGAAAATGTAAATAATTATACAAGACCAAATTAAAAATGGGGTGAAATGACCCAGGTAGGAGAGAGAAATGACCTACCGTGAAATGACCTACCGTGAAATGGCAGGAGGGAGAAATAACCTGAGAGAGAAACAAATTTAGAGAGAAATGACCTGACACCTGATAATTGGGATACTTACTGGGAAGTCCCAGGATTTGGTACTATGATAATTGAGATACTTACTAGGAGGTCCCTGGATTTGGTACTATGATAATTGGGATACTAACTGGGAAGTCCTGGGATTTGGTACTATGATAATTGGGATACTTACTGGGAAGTCCTGGGATTTGGTACTATGATTATTGGGATACTAACTGGGAAGTCCCAGGATTTGGTACTATGATAATTGAGATACTTACTGGGAGGTCCCGGGATTTGGGATTTTTCTTGGCCACCTGTTCTCTGTTGACAGCCTGAAACTTCATATTAGCCTGATCTATAAGGGATGTCACCAGTGGGTCTGTCGGCTCTACCTCCTTGCTCATCCACATTTGCATCTATCAATTATTAATATATACATGTATGTAAATTATTACAAATGTTGTAGCATACAATGATCCCCTGTCATCTGTATGTTTATCTGTTAAATTTTTTTTGTTATGACTTCATGGTATGACCATATGCAATCTTGGTTCTTATAGGTGGTTAACTAACAAATTTAAAAAATATGCTGTGTAGCTCAGGAAGAAAAGAACTACATGTGTAATTAGTAATTGTTTAACAAACAACTCTTTTTTAAAAAACGTGTATGTGCATGTATCATGTTAATATTTGAAAACTTTCAAAATAGGCATGGGAAGTATATCTTGATCTTTAGCCCCGTTATAACTGTTAATCAAACCGGACCTTTTTCTCCTTGTTGCCGTCCACCAGCACTGTGTTGACTACGTTGACTTTCTGTTCCTTGGTCAGGACAGACAGGAGACGAATCACAGACTTTTTGTCAACAATAAACTCCAAGTTCTCATTTCGCTCATTATCCCGAATCATCTGAATAAACATCACAAACGTATACAGTGTGAATGATTTGATTTGTTGACAGTAATTTTAATCTAAATGTAATTCTGGAATTCATAATTTCTTGGGATATACATGTGTATAATTCATTAGATATTTTAGAAATAATCAAAATATCTAGAGGATTTCTCAATTTTTTTCCATATGGGATGTTATTTCACGGAATGATTTTTTTTGGAATATAATTATGTCTTAACTTGGAAATTAAGCTAGGAGAAGGAGCTTGCATTAAAGATGAAATACATTGCTGCTCTAAATTTGGCTGCACATCCATCTGTGAGGGGTTACCATAGAAACCATTCCTAATGCTTAACATTGATCCCTCCAGTAATAAGGATGACAGGTAAATGCTTAAAATCAGAAGATGTTTTGTTGTTTTTGTTTTCATAATTCCTCTGTTGTATCTGAGCCTTAGATTCTTTTTTTCTGATAGAGATAAGCATCTTTCTTTCATTTTTACCGTTCCCATGAGAAATAGTCATAATGCTCAATAGTATGTTACCTAGACTTACCTTAACGATTGGAAAAATACCATCTATGATTTTGTTTTCTTTGATGAAGTCCAAGATGTAATTGATTCGTTTCATTTGTCGACAAGTGGCTTTGACTAAAAGACAAAATATTCATTAAAAAGCAATGAAATTGCATGTCTCTAATAATTTCAAATAAGCTATTAGAGATTTGCATCTTCATTTTCTTACTTTCATTATTTCATAATTAATTGACCCAATAACAAAATATCCAACTTAATTGCACCAACCAGAAAGAAAGCATTAATATTTTAGACCCTTAAATTGCTAAGAGTAGCAATTTTCACTCCACCTCCAATACATAACAAATGAAAAGCAGAGAGAAATCAATAATAATAAAAAAAAAAAAGGTAGAAGCTTAGAAAAATTAAACCTAAATAAGATATTTAAAATGACCTACTATCTGTTCTGAAGTTCCTATTCTGGGTGTTCATGTTTAGAACTAAGCCCTGAACTTCTTCATCAATCTTCTCTTTTTCACTTTTCTTGGGTGTTTTTTCTTTGTCCTTCTTTTTAGAAGCTTTGTCCTCCTTTTCCATTTTATTTCCTTCTACAGATTTCTCTGGATCTTCTATCATAACAGAAAACAAAAATTGTAAGCTGTGAAGATTTAAAGTACACAAGAGTATTATGCATTTATACAACTGTTCAAGTCCATGAGAGTTATACACCCTTGTTATTTTGATTGTTCAAGTATGAAGGAGTTGTATGAAGGAGTTGTACCTTTATAATCGCTTAAGTGTAAGAGTCAAAATTTTTCAAGTTTGTGAGAATTAAACATCTTTATTTTGATTGTCTAATCATTAGTGAGTAAAGGGCCTTTATAATTTTAATTGTTTAAGTGGCTAAATTTATGCACATTTGTGAGAGAAGTAAGGCTTATGTTACTTTAGATAGGTCAGGTCAGTGAGAGTTACACATCTTTGTTATGTCAATCTATTTTGGTTTCTTTTTCTCTTGACAGAATTACCAACCATCATCTCTATTTTGTTTCATACAGAGTTATGCCCCTTTGCTTGTGATGTTTTACTGGTATATGATTTGACAGAACTTGTACTGACCTTTGACCTGCTTCTTGATGTCTTGTAGAGACTGTTTCAGTTTCTCTTTTTCCTGATTGATCTGAGTGATCAGTTTGTTTCCACCCACAAAAGACCTGGACACCATCCTGAAAAAAAAAAAACACGGATAAAAAGTTTCAAGATCACTGCCTAGTCCAAAAGTATCACAGAATTTGTGCAAGTACTTCCATATTTTTATGCTAGTAAAATTGTCCCTGCCAAAACTGTGTCAATTAAATCAAAACTTAAAAATTGCCCAGTTACATTACAGTCAATATTTCTATTTGACTTCTTAAATAAGAAAACATCACTACTGTAAATCACTTTTTCTTCGGGATAACTTTATTTTCGCATATTTACACAAGACAGTATGCTCGAGAAAATTCAATTCTTGCATATAATAGTATAACTTAGGATTATATAGAGCAGTAACTACAATTCATGAAAATTTTGTCTGGCTTATCAAGAGTCACTGACTATAGCTTGCAAAAACACGGTGTCATAAGAATTAAGTGATTTACAGTACTTTATGTGTTGACCTATACAAAAAGAGCATGGAATATTGTTTTTGATCATTATACAACAAAACAGAATGGATATGTAAATGAGTTGTTGATGACTTACACTTTTTTCTTCTGTTTTCCTGACTCTGTCATTAGTGATGTGACCACGCCGCGTCGTCCCAGGGTACGTAGGATCATCCGCGTCTCTAGATTGTCCATCGACAGCCTCTTCATCATTTGACCTTGTGACACGCCCTCTGCCCCCGCAGCCTCCATACAATCCATCGCTTGTCGCACGATCGATTTTTCATAGACTTGCGGAAAATATGTCTCATCTGTTTTAAAATTAGATATATTTTGAGAGAAATGTGCTGAATAAAGATTTTGACAATAAATGTTTCCCCTCACACTTCTCCCATTAGCGTTTATCCAAATCAGTTAGCAAGTCATTGCAGCTTGAGATTGTATTCAAGGGTAAACAGTAAATGTCTGCATTTTTAATCTTGTTTCTATAATTTTTTTTAATATAAAACATCCATGTAATAATCCTTTAACACACACACTTACATAATCAACCTTTTAACAATCTGATTAATATCAAACCCCAGTAACCTATATTAATGTCTTCTATCTTTCCATCCTCATCCTCCTCTTCATCACTTTCTTCTTCTAACACCTCAATCACACGCACCATTTTCAAATCCGCATTTCTAAAATTAAAGTCATTTCATTTAAATATCACCTCAATCACAAGCACAATTTTCAAATCTGCATTTCTAGATTAAAAGTCACTCCATTTTTAAAACATGTTTCAATAACACCTCAATCACACGCATCATTTTCAAATCCCCATTTCTCAGACATTGACTTTAAGTACCAGACACCTCTTCATGTACCAGACATTGACTTTGTGTATCAGAAACTAACTTTGTACCAGGTACTTTCTTTGTGTACCAGACACTTACCCTATGTACCAGACTTTTACTTCATGTACCAGACACTTACTTTATGTACCAGATATTTCCTTTGTGTACCAGATATTTACTTCAGACAATTCAGAAATTATCAGACACTTGCCATGTCTATCAGACACTTACTTTCACAAGACATTTACTTTGTGTACCAGACACTCACTTTCTGTACCAAACACCTACTTTGTATCCAACTCTTATTTTGTGTACCAGATACTAACCTGGTATACCAGTTACTCTCGGGACTGTCTGGATACATCTCATTATATGGAATGGTAAACACATGGAACCTCTTATGATAGCTTTGGTACAGCTTCTTAAAACTCTTTTGATCTATACCCTGCAATAAAATATTATAAAAATTAGAAAAAATTGATTTGTAAAAACTTTTGTAAAGACCACTGGCTTTAGGGAGATGATTTTAAAATTCTCTACGAAACAAAAAAAATAAATCTCAATCCCCAATGAAATTTTTTTTCATCTTTTAAGTATTTACAATAAACCTCTTTGCTTTACTGTATAGACGAGTGATTTCACTCCTACCAGGTAGGAATGCATACTACTTATATAAAGATATTTTGCTATTTTTGTTGGTATATCATTCAGCTCAGTGCCAGCTTGATTTGTCAGTGTAGAATACTTATAAAACTGACAAGCCGCAGAGATGTCCTGTCATTTCATTGGTTGATCATTCTGGTAATTGACCATTAGATTGTTCAGACAGATGAATGACAGACACTTACACAGTCCTGTCTAGTTTTTGTGATTTCCTGTCGTTTCATTGGTTGATCATTCAGATAATTGACCACTAGATTAGATAGTATCGTGTACTTGGACTGATACTGATGGTAGAATCGGCTCAGGTGAAATAAACGTCGTAAGGAGTTTTGTCCCTTTTTGTTGTACACAGTGATGCTCTAAAAAAAAATAGATTGCGTTGATTATATTAGGTTTTTTTGGTTTTTAAAAATCTCTTTTATATTACAAGAGTACATATTGAATTTCTTGATTGTGACCTACTGAAGTCATTACTACTGAGTGCACCATGTAGTTACAATGGGAAATGGAATTTTTTGGAGAAAAAAAATCTTAAATCCCAAAGGGTAAAACTTCCTGATATTTTCATCTCCTTTTCAACACAATCCAGTTGGATATTTGAACAAGAGGCCCTGAGTAACTTTCGTGATGCAGTTCTTTACCAAATTTTCCCCTCTTGTTATATATATCTATTGTGGCCCCCTAACCCCCACCCTCCCCACCACCACCCCGTCTTGATTTTAACAATTTAGAATCTACACCATCCCTGGATGCTTCCACCTAAGTTTCAGCTTTCCTGGCCGACTGGTTCGGGAAAAGATTTTTCCTATATATTTCTATATAAAATTTGGATTCCTTATTGTGGCACAGCCCTACCCCTGGGTAGCAAGTTAGAATCTACACTACCCCAGGATGCTTCAACACATAAGTGTAAACTTTGATGGCCCTGTGGTTCTCGAAAAGAAGATTTTTTAAAGATTTTTCCTATATATTTCTATGTAACACTTAGATTCCCTATTGTAGCCCCGCCCTACACCCAGGGGTCATGATTTGAATAATTTAGAATGTACACTACCCCAAGATGCTTCCACATTTTTCAGTTATCCTGGCCCACTGGTTCTTGGGAAGAAGATTGTTAAAGATTTTTCCAATATATTTCTATGTAAAACTTGGATTCCCTATTGTGGCCCCACCCTATCCCCATGATGCTTCAACATAAGTTTCAGCTTTTTTGGCCCAGTGGTTCTTGAGTAAAAGATTTTCAAAGATTTTCCCCTTATATTTATATGTAAAACTTTGAATCCCCATTGTGGCCCGCCCTACCTCCGGGGGGTCATGATTTGAACAATTTAAAATCTACACTACCCCAGGATGCTTCAACATAAGCTTCAGCTTTTCTGGCCCAGTGGTTCTTGAGTAGAAGATTTTCAAAGATTTTCCCTTTATATTTCTATGTAAAACTTAGATTCCCTATTGTAGCCCCGCCCTACACCCGGGGGTTCATGATCTTTTCAAGTTAGAATCTACAATACCCTAGGATGCTTCAACACATAAGTGTATACTTTTATGGCCCTGTGGTTCTCGAGAAGAAGATTTTTAAAAGATTTTTCCTATATATTTCTATGTAACACTTAGATTCCCTATTGTAGCCCCGCCCTACACCCGGGGGTCATGATTTTAATAATTTAGAATCTACACTACCCCAAGATGCATCCACATATGTTTCAGTTATCCTGGCCCACTGGTTCTTGGGAAGAAGATTGTTAAAGATTTTTCCTATATATTTCTATATAAAACTTTTGATTCCCCGCTTTGGCCCCACCCAACCCCCCGGGGTCATGATTTTAACAATTTAGAATTTACACCACCCCAGGATGCTCCCACATAAGTTTCAGTTATTCTGCCCACTGGTTCTTAGGAAGAAGATTTTTAAAGATCCCCAGGGGTCATTATTTAAACAATTTAAAGTCTACACTACCCCAGGATGCTTCAACATAAGTTTCAGCTTTTTTGGCCCAGTGGTTCTTGAATAGAAGAATTTCAAAGATTTTCCCCTTATATTTCTATGTAAAACTTTGAATCCCCATTGTGGCCCCTCCCGACCCCTGGGGGACATGATTTGAACTATATAGAATTTACACTACCACAGGATACTTCCGCATAAGTTTCAGCTTTTCTGGCCCAGTGGTTCTTGAAAAGAAGATTTTTAAAGATTTTTCCTGTATATTTCTATGTTAAACTTTGATTCCCCATAGTGGCCCTGCCCTACGCGGGGGTCATGATTTGGACAATTTAAAATCTACACTACCCCAGGATGCTTCCACATAAGTTTTAGCTTTTCTGGCCAAGTGGTTCTTGAGGAGAAGATTTTTTAATGACCCCACCCTTTTTTTGTCTTTTCTTGATTATCTCCCCTTGTGAGGGGACTGAATCTACACTACCTGAGGATTCTTCCCTATAAGTTTCATCTTTCCTGGCACAGTGGTTCTTGAGAAGATTTTTAAAACGTACTATAAAATTTTATTTCTTAATTATCTCCCCTTGAATAAGGGAGTGGCCCTTCATTTGAACAAACTTGAATCCCCTTCACCCAAGGATGCTTTGTACCAAGTTTGGTCAAAATTGGCCCTGTGGTTCTTGAGAAGAAGTCAAAAATGTGAAAAATTAACAGACCTATGGACGGACGACAGACAAAATGTGATCAGAAAAGCTCACTTGAGCCTTCGGCTCAGGTGTGCTAAAAACTTAGCGAAAAGTACAAAAGTTGTTATTCTACTCTAGCAATAACATCAAGATACAAAATTTGGATAATATTGCTTTAAATCAGTTGGCTAAAGAGAGAATGTACTAATTTGTAATCATTTAAAACACATTAATATGGACTGTGAAATGATTTTAACAAACTTGAATCTATACTACCAGAGGATGCTTCCACATGAGTTTCATTTCTCATGGCCTATTTGTTCTTGCAAAGATTTTTAAATATTTTTCTTAATTTTTGATTTTAAATAAATAATAACTTTTAATAAATATTACCCTAAAAGCTTTTTAAGGGTAGATATTGAAATACTATCAGATTTTCATGTCAACATGGTCAAACATTTGTTAGTTAAGGGAGAAACACATATCAGGTATACAGCAAGTAATATCTCTGATAAGTGCCTTTTAAACTTCTCAATGGTTCTATTTATGTATCAGAAAACATACATAGATCACTTATTAAAAAGAGAGCAAACAGACTATGCACATGCTCACTGACTTGATGATAGGTAACCATTAAATTGCTTTAAATCAATAAATCTTTATCTCAATAAATCTTTATATCAAACCGAAAGTAGTTCCCAGTCAGGTGAATATTAGAGGGGGGAGATGAATTGCTTAATCTTTCCAAACAGTTTAGCTTCTAAAGATTGGAACTTAAAGGTAATTCAATACAGATTTTTCAAACAGTTTATCATTATAAAATTCATGATAAACGAATCCTTCAGTGAAGTTTATAATTGTTTTACCTTTCAAATTGTTTCCGATTTAAATCTGTACAAAAAGAACTTTTCAAATATTCTATTAAGAGGTAAAAAAAAAGAAAAGGTTAGTGTTTTAAATAGTTGTTTCATATATGTACAACATGTAACTTTTATAATTCAATTATGAATTTTATTAATTAAATTTTCAGTTCAAGTAGAAGACAATGGCCATGCCAACTTCCTGGGCTCAGGAGGTCATAACCTGTGACCTTTGTCCTAAGCCTACTCAGCAGTTCTGTAACAACTGTCAAGTCAGTTTATGTGTGGACTGTGTCAGTAAACATGTGGACAAATTCAAATCTCAAACACATGACATAGTTCATTTCACCAATAGGAAGATACAGCTAGTGTTTCCTGAATGCAAGGTTCACTCCAACCAGAGATGTGAGGCCTACTGCCAACAGTGTGATGTTCAAGTCTGTCTGAAATGCATTCTCAGTTCTCATAAAATACACAATGTCGTGGAAATACAAGAGATTTTCAATGAAAAGAAAAATGAAATTGAAAAAGAAAATCAAGAAATTGAATCTATCATTATTCCCAAGTACAAGAAGAAAATGGACGATATTGCCAGCAAAATCTCCTCATCAACAGCCAAGTTTGATGAACTGGAAAAAGAAGCAGAAAAACACAGAAAACTATGGCACCAAGAAGTGGATGTAATCGTCAACAAACTTAACTCCATGATCAAGTCTACAAAAGAAAAACATCTCATTTCTCTGAATTCTCAACAATCCAAGTTTAAAAATCGTATTCCAGATATGATGAAAACTGTTGAACAAAACAAAGAAATCCTGAAGACTAACAGAGTGTCTGAAGTCAACAACTACAAATTCAAACTGATGGAATACAGAGACATGCCAGCTGATATTGATGTCAAAATTCCTTCACTGAATACAGAAATAATCCAAGGGAGAGAACTCAAAATACAATTAGGAGAATACAAGGCTACACTAACACAGACAGCATTATCTAGTCAAACAGATGAAGTATCCCATTTATCTATGAGAGAGTTATTAGACAGAGCCATAGTGATAGCCACCATTCCTACTGGAGTTAAACCATTATGGAGAGTGATCTGTGTAGGAGCAGATGAAGCTTTGGTTTGTGGTACAGACAAAGTTATAAGGCATGTTGACATACATGGGTCTGTACAGAAATCTGTTACCGCCACAAGTCAATGCGGTCCTGATGATATCTCTATGACCAGACAGGGACAATTGATATACAATGATTCTGACATTAAAACAGTGAACATAGTAAGAGGTAAGAAGACAGAGGTTCTGTTCACCATGCCACGTGGCTGGAAACCATATGGACTGTGCTGCACAATGTCAGGAGACATACTGGTCAATGTGAATAGTAAGCAACAAAACAAAATACTACGTTATCAGGGGAAAATACTGAAACAGGAAATTTATAGAGATGAACATGAGAATGCAATTTTTAAAGAGGGAGGTTGTGTATTATTTCTGGCAGAAAATAACAATGGAGACATTTGTGTCTCTGATGTTAATGCTTACATTGTGGTTGTGGTAGACAAGACAGGAAGAGTCCGATTCCAATACGATGGTACACCAGCCAGAAGAGAAAATTCATTTAGTCCTAGAACCATAGTGACAGACTCCAATAGTCATATCATTGTGGCCGATTTTAACAACGCCTGTCTACACATCCTAGATCAGGATGGACAGTTCCTGAGATGTGTAGCCAATTGTGGATTAGATAATCCTGTTGGATTGAGTGTGGACAGTGAGGGAAGGTTGTGGGTGGGATTATATGATTCTGGAAAAATTAAAGTGATTCAGTACATGAAATAAACACAACTGTATTGTAAATATCAGATAATGGCAGAGATTTTCTTGTGAACTTCAAATATATAGAAATGAATAGGAATAAATTCATATCTGAAGACATTTCACAATTCATTTCAGAGACAGATAATAAATAACTTCACATACAGTTTTGCAGAGTATGAATTCAATGATAAAAGCCTTCAATGAATAGTCAATAGTTATAAAGACAATGTTTGGAAACAAGAGGCCGATAGGCCACATCGCTCACCTGAGAAGCTTTGACCATTCTGTTCTTTACCAGATTTCCCCCTTGTAATACATATTGTGACCCCACCCTACCCCACTGATCATAATTTAGAGAATTTGAAATTTACACTACCCCAGGATGCTTCCACATATTAGTTTCAGCTTTTCTGGCCCAGTGGTTCTTGACAAGAAGATTTTTAAAGATTTTTCCTATATATTTCTATGAAAAACTTTGATTCCCCATTGTGCCCCCTCCCTACGCACTTGGGTCATGATTAGAACAATTTAGAATCTAACCTACCCCAAGATGCTTCCATATAAGTTTCAGCTTTTCTGGCCCAGTGATTCGTGAGAAGAAGATTTTTCCCATATATTTCTATGTAAAATATATGATTCCCCATTAAGGCCCCAAACTAACCCCTGGGGATCATGATGTGAACAATTTAGAATCTACACTACCCAAGGATGCTTCTACTTCAGTTTCAGCTTTTCTGGCCCAGTGGTTCTTGAGAAGAAGATTTTTAAAGATTTTTCCTATATATTCATGATATTTTTAAGTACAAGAGGCCCATGGGCCACATCGCTCACCTGAGAACTGTGGCTAGGAAAAAGGAGAATTAGTTTATACTTGAAAAACTTAAATCCAAAAGTAGTCCCAAGACCAATCATGGCTTTGCTATTCTTGACCCCTGGGGTCATGATTTTAACAAACTTGAATCTACACTACCTGAGGATGCTTTTATATAAATATGATCAATTATGGCTTTGCTATTCTTGAGAAGAAGATTTTTAAAGAATTTTCCTATATATTTCTATGTAAAATTTTGGTCGGCCATTTTAGCCCTGCCCTACCCCTGGGGGTCATGATTTGAACAAACTTGAATCTACACCACCTGAGGATACTTCCATATAAATATGATCAATTATGGCTTTGTTGTTCTTGAGGAGAAGATTTTTACAGAAATTTCCTATACATTTCTATGTAAAACTTTGGTTGACCATTTTGGCCCCGCCCTACCCCTGGGAGTCATGATCTGAACAAACTTGAATCTACACTACCTGAGGATGCTTCCGTATAAAACTGATCAATTATGGCTTTGCTATTCTTGAGGAGAAGATTTTAAAAGAATTTTCCTATATATTTCTATGTAAAATTTTGGTCGGCCATTTTGGCCCCGGCCTACCCCTGGGGGTCATGATTTGAACAAATTTGAATCTACACTACCTGAGGATGCTTCCATATAAATATGAACAATTATGGCTTTGCTATTCTTGAGAAGAAGATTTTCAAAGAATTTTTCTATGTATTTCTATTTAAAACTTTGGTCGGCCATTTTGGCCCCGCCATACCCCCGGGGGTCATGATTTGAACAAACTTGAATCTACACTACCTGAGGATGCTTCCGTATAAAACTTATCAATTATGGATTTGTTATTCTTGAGGAGAAGATTTTATAAGAATTTTCCTATAGTCTGGTCCGATTTATAGAAAAAAATACTTCTAACGGCAAATAATTATTATTTGGTCCAACATAGTTTTTAAACTTAATTCGAGTATGCTGAATCCGAAAAAATATGCTGGCCTCCATGAAAATGGCGTTAAAGAGGTCGAAATGGCGATTCAAAATGGTGGACATCCAATTTTTCTAATTTTCTCTTAATATCGTTCAAAAGGGAGAAATAATGTGTGAATATCTCACTGAGTGTAATACAACTATAAAAATGATAATAGAATGCTAACATTATTAGTTTTACTCAGAAAATTTAGTCGTTTCTACACTTAATTCGAATTTTCTCTGATTTATTTGTCTATTTTTTCTATATTCTGCTTTGTGCAGGATTTTACATTTGCAAATATCCATACACTGCAGATTTGTATTTTTTCCTCTGCATCTCCCTATTCTATAATTGAATGGTGATGCAGCCTTAAGTTAAAAGTCAAAATGGCAATTCAAAATGGCGGATATTCATTTTTATTTTTCATATTAATGTCGTTTACATAGGAGAAAGGATCTGTGAATATCTTACTGAGCGTAGTACAACTATGTAAAATGACAATAGAACACATATTATCACTTTAAATTAAAGTTTAATTCGGAAAATTTAGTTCAAATTTGAAATGTGTTAATAAATTCAAAATGGCGATTCAAAATGACGTCATATACACTCGAATTTCGTAAAATATATACTCAAACTGCTTAATTCTGAGTTGTTTTGCAGAAAATAAATTACGTTTTTTTTTCAACCCCCCGCTTGAAAGGCGGGAGGGTATACAGTAATCGGTATGTCCGTCCATTCTTCTGTCCGTCCGTCTGTTACGCTTTTTGGTACCCATCTCTTATCCGCATCTCCTCTCATACCAATGAATCAAAGAACTATATATGGTTTCTATTATATTTTGGCCCCCGTTTTTGTTACAATTCAAACGTCAATAGACCCCAATGAAATTGATATTTTTTGAAAGATTAGAATTTATATTTTTCTTTTATGGTTAAATTAATATATAGATTTAAGTTGTATGCTGAGAATTAAAGGTTTAAAGTGACTAAGTTTACAAGAAAACGCAAAAAAAGTGGCATTTTTGGCATCGTTATCGGCGATTTTAAGTATGTGCGACGCCTTGAACAAGAAAGATATTTACACATGTAAAAGGTATTTTCAAAGAAAGTCTTCATGCAAAATATTAATCTTGTTCAAAAAGTCGCACACACTAAACAAATAAAAAAAATCTTGATTCGAATTGCACTTTCTGACTCGCGTGACGTCACAAGCATGTACGGAGAGAGAGAGAGAGAGAGACGACGTTGTCGGCATGTGCTTGTTTAATAATTTTTTTTTCAAAGTAGTGTCGTCTATCAATTGCTTCATGTATGTTTTCCTACATAAATATCCTGAACACCCTTAAAAAGTTCTAGACCTGTCTGTTTTGGAAACACATTTGTGATGAAGAATATTTTTTATCGCGATCGAATGTACGGGTGTGGATCACAAGGAACACGATGATAGAGTTTGATCTCTTCGAATCGCTTAAATTTCGAGTCTTCTGTACAAGAGATTAATACACAGAAAAAGTATGTACAGTATACATTTTGTTAAAATTTATAAATTTATCATGTAGAAATACGTTCATTGTTTGTGCATAAAGACTCGACATCTTTCGGTCATTGTTTACCAAGCAACAAATGTACGGCAATCCAGACGTGTAAAAATGTTCCATTTTTTCGAAAAATTAAACATTATTCTAGGAAGTTTGGGACATTAATAATTAAAATAAAACCAACTAAAATATTTTTTCTTTCAATCTTGAGTACAAATAGGCAACGGAAATAATGTCTATTTCTATAATTTACTTTTAATGGATAACTAATACATTTACCAAACAAAAAAAAAATAATAAAAATAAATAAATAAAAAAATAAATAAAAAACAAAAAATAAAAATAAATGAATAAGCTTTGAATCAACATTTTATTTTATATTGTGTTACAAAAAAATAAAAATGCATAATATTTTTAATATCTAATAATTCATTAATTTAATTTCTTAATTTTTAGGGTTAATTTGTTATTTATAAAGACTATGATAGTGTGAATTAATAAATCATTTACTTAGTTGTATCAGGAAGGACCTGTTATACATGTACAATTATCCCCTTTCTCTAAACACATTAATTTCCTTATTTTACTGTTTACTGCAGTAGCACCCAACAGAACATCGATTTTTTTTTTACCTCATCCATTGTAATTTTGTTTTATTTTAAGCATAATCATTATTTTTTTTTTTTAATTTTAATTAATTAGTTAATAGATTTGCATATACAAAGTTTTTTTAAGATTGCTTGATAGAGAGAGATAATGATTTCTTTTCCAGACTCTACAGAAAAGAAGTTCTAATACATTTTTTAGCTCACCTGAGCCGAAGGCTCAAGTTCTTTAAAAATCTTCTCAAATCTTTAAAAATCTTCTTCTCAAGAACCACTGGGCCAGGAAAGATGAAACTCATGTGGAAGCATCCTCAGGTAGTGTAGATTCAAGTTCGTTCAAATCATGACCCTGGGGATAGGGTGGGGCCACAATGGCCGATCAAAGTTTTACATTGGAGTATATAGGGAAAATCTTAAAAAATCTTTTTCTCAAGAACCACTGGGCCAGGAAAGATGAAACTCATGTGGATACATCCTCGGGTAGTGTAGACTCAAGTTTGTACAAATCATGACCCCCGGGGTTAGGGTGGGGCTACAATGGCCGATCAAAGTTTTACATTGGAGTATATAGGGAAAATCTTAAAAAATCTTTTTCTCAAGAACCACTGGGCCAGGAGAGCTGAAACTTATGTGGAAGCATCCTCAGGTAGTGTAGATTCAAGTTTGTTCAAATCATGACCCCCGGGGTAGGGCGGGGCCACAATGGCCGATCAAAATTTTACATAGGAGTATATAGGGAAAATCTTTAAAAATCTTCTTCTGAAGAAACACTGAACCAGGAAAGATGCAACTCATGTGGAAGCATCCTCAGGTAGTGTTGATTCAAGTTTATACAAATCACGACCCCGGGGATAGGGTGGGGCCACAATGACCGATCAAAGTTTTACATACGAATTTATAGGAAAATTGTCTTCTCAAGTACTTCAAAGCAATGAATAGTGATAGAGTAGGAAGAAAATGTTTTTAAAAAATCTTTATCAAGAACAGCAAAGTCATATGCTGTATTAATGTGAGTGCATTCTAAAGTAGCCTTCAGTAAACTTTTCAGTTCTGATCTGATTTGGGTTTTTTCCTAGCTGATTTGCTCAGGTGAGTGATGTGGCCCCTGGGCTTCTTGTTTAGAGTGATGTGTACGCGTCATTGATACCTTTGTAACATAGTCAAGGTTCTTATACTTGTACATTCACTGCCTGTCGGAAAATGTCAAAAAAGTACTAGTTGAGATTACATTTATTGTTTATCGAAGAGGCATATAAGACTAGAAAGTTATTGATTATATTTTATTGATTGCACCCCTCCCCCTCTATCAAAACAAGATTCCAAAATTTCACCAGGTCTATTTAATTTATTGAGGCGCCTGCGTGGTGCAGTGGTTAGATCATCTGCCCTGGGGTCAGAGAGTATAGAGGTCCTTAAGTCACGGGTTCAAATCTCACTACGTAATTGGAACATAACATATTAAATAAAAAGTTCTCGAAAGGGTCGATAAAAAAAAAATCTTTTCACTGAATATGTGCATCTCTTTAAGGGTATGAAGGACCTTTAGCTGAAAAAATACCTGTCATTTAATTTTTTTCATATTTTGTATATATCTTATTTAGTATGTCCTACATACTATAAAGCAGACATATCAATAGGTTTCTAGAGTTATTTCTGAGATATGGAGTGACAAATACCATACCCCATAGTGTCTGAGCGGAGTTTTTATTTTCCGTGTTTCTGGGTCCATTACTCGGTCGATAATTGAAATTTTTCACCATAGATAAAAAATATACCAGCGGAAATGTGTCTTTTAAAATATTTTAGAGTATGAATGGGTTAAAAATTCGAAAAAGCAAGATTCTTTTGTAACACCACATCTGGAGACGGAAATTTACGACTTTTTTAGGACAACTTAAACCATAAAAAAATTAATTTGCAAAAAATCCTATCATTCAATATTTGAAAATTTACATCGAAGTTCAAGGTCGTCATTGTATTGATAAACTGTAAAAATATCGATTGGTGAAGCTGAGCTAAATATTGCACGGGGCAAAGTTAAACGACCCATGATCATGAGAAAAACGTGTCATGTTTACATTTCTCGAGTACGGGAAAACCCAACTATGACGTCACAAATTCCTGAAATAAGCGAAATAAGACAAACCCTCAGAACTTTTCCGTCAACAACCATGTAAAAATATTTTTTGCGTTCTGAAATTTACAAAAAAAAACCTACCATGTACATATTATGGTCCGTTTTTTATGATTTTATACTACCCGTTTTTACCGTGTATGATCTTACTGAACTAAGACATCCACTATGACGTCAAAGACGCACTGGACGCGCAGAGTAGGGAAACGGCAGAGTGGATTAATCTATTCCGTAATTTGATAATATTTGCAAGAAATTTTGAATGTTTTCAGATATTTTTATACTATATGGTGAACGCAAACAAACAGTCAAAAAAATTAAACAAGTACTGTGGTTTCAATCTCGTTTTGTACATATTTTATCAGAGATTATGACGTAAATCAACTGAGTCACGTGACCATACATCCTTCATCCCCTTAATGGCCAGTTGCATGAATTTGTATTGTTTTCTAAAATATTTTATGTTCAATTTTAAAACCTTATAACATTATGCCTTTTGAATTTTTTAACAACGTATTGTAGGCAACATTTACACGATCATCCAATTCTGATACAAGAATTTTTGTACATGTTAATAAGAAAGGGCCATCGATTTCAATGGAAAGAAAATTAAAAATGATTGCTGTTTAACATCCCTCTCAAGAATTTTACCGGTACTCATATTGAGACGCCACCACTTGCCAATAAAGGACCACCATAGGCATTCACCATCTTAATTGTTTAAAAATATATATCTACTATACTTTAAACAAAACAAGGCATGAAACTCATGGTGGATTCCGCTTAGGGGCATTTTTGGATAGCGAGAATTTCTCGCCCAAGTCGGACTATTCTCAGACATCGGGAGATCTCATTTATTGAAATAAAATCAAATCAGGCTGAATCTTGCAGTATGTTCGCCGCATTCACGCGTTAGCTAACATTTCTCTGCAAATAACTTTCCTCGGCCGGAAGTTGAGAGTTTCGCCGGTTTTAGACACCTAAGATGACTTATTTCTGCACTTTTAATATGATCATACTATGCAAAATATTAATGTTCATATTGCAAACAAATGCTTTGAATCAGAGCTTTAACCAAGTCATAAATCATATGAATACTAGAATATAAGCTTTTAATGTTTCTTAGTTACAAAGTTATTATCTGCATTAACGGACAGACTTATGGTACGTCCCACAAGTTGATTCCTGTCAAGAACCACGTCCCTCAATACCAAATTTTGGTTAAAACATTTAGCCTATATTTTTCATTTCCTTAAAAATTAAAATATATATAGTCTTAACCCCCCCCCCCCCCCCAAAATGGAAGAAAATGTAATGGAAAAAATTAACGATTGTTTCTGTTTGATAAATAACAACAAAAACTAGTCGGAAGAAATATGTTTGTGAAATAAAATGGTTGCCATGGCAACGGAATTGCTAATCTATTTAAATATATTTTGTTAGTAAAAGAATCACGTAAGGATATCCAAAATATAAATATAGCATTTATTGAAGACTTTATAGATGCTACAAAAATCAAAGATTTGTTAATTGTCAATGAAAGCCCTATCAAAGCGATAATTCAGATATGAAAGAATAATTTTTGTAGACAGTTTCCATGGTAACGGAATACCTATTAAATTTTAAATATATTTTCTTAGTTAAACAGTCACTTTGACATATCCCAAAGTATACATACAATCATTAACTTAAGACAATATAGTTGGTATCAAAAGAAAGATTACATAAATGACAATAAATGCCAGATTTTCAGCTCTGAAGGTATATATTTTTGACGATGGTTTCCATGGCAACGGAATGCCTAAGCAAATTAAATTATATTTTATTAGAAGCACCCTTGTCTTCTCCTTCCCCATAGCAAAGATAAACATTTTCTGAATGGGGGCCTAAGATGGCTTATACCATATATAGTTCTTTGATGAAACTATCACAAAATCTTTATTACATATTGCCATTGTGACCTCCTATTTAACTCTTTGATCCGACACATATTTTGGATTTTCCATAGCAAAACAAGGACACTGTCATTAAATTCATATGGGAGGCGGGGGTATCATTTAGTGAGCTCATTGCTCACAGTACCTCTAGTTTTGTATAGTATATTGATTAGTCCATTTAATATGAACAAACAAAAAATACTAGAAAAGTTTCATTTTTTCTTGAAATAGTTAAAACAAAATCGACTTAAGGGTTTCCAATTTCCCCCCTCGTATTTGACCGTATTTAAAAGCATTTGAGCCCCCGTCCACCTAAAATCACTCCTGAATCGCTGTCATTATCATCTAGCACTTCTACATCAACATCCCTCAGCACACCATCAAATACCGGTATAACTGAAGAAATTCTTGTACGTTACATCGATTACTTTGTAATAGCTTTTGAAATTAGCACTTATAAGAGCTTAGTATTATCTTCTATTCCAGCTTTATTTGCTATATCTTTCAGACTGACTTCGGAATTTGTATTTTCCAACGCGTACTCACAAAACAACAAATTTATGTTCTTTTTTTTTAGAATATATTTTGTTTTCCAAAACCTTATGCAAAATGAACTAGTGGTAATGTGAGCAATGAGCTCACTAAATGATACCCTGCCTCCCATATGAATATAATGACAGTGTCCATGTTATGCTATGGGAAAAAGTAAAATAGGAGGTGCACAATGGCAATATGTAATAAAGATTCCGTGAAAGTTTCATCAAATTTCATTCAATGGTATGAGAGGAGTTGCGGATAAGAGATGGGTACCCCAAAGCGTTACAGACGGGCGGACGGACCGATTACTACATCCTCTGATATTCAAGAAATGTAGCTTTCTATTTTGTGACCGTATAGATTTGTTGTCTTTTGGGATAGAAAGGTTATTCTATTAGCAAGAAAATTCTCAAACTTTATCTTCTGGAATCACATTGTATGCATATTTTGGTGAGAAAAGTTGACAAGTATGCAATTTAAGAGCGCCTGCAGATTCCTCGTGATTCCTATCATGTACATGCTTTCGTACCACAAGGCTAAGCCATTCTTGACTTCGATCTATTCAACACTTCTCTTGACAACAAAATTTTCTTGAACACTCCAAGAACTCTACAAGGCAACTTGATCCACACTTCTTTGTTAGGATAGTGTAAGGTTGGATCAAATATCGAGGGGGGATTGAACACACACATTTTCCTCTTTCAGATTTTGTAAATTTCAAAATTTAGATTTAAATACACAGTTCAGTTCAAGATTATCCGTTCACAACATGAAATATCTGTGAATAATGTTGAATTTTTGACTGAGAATAACAAAATGCAAATGCGGGGACACAGAGTCAGATCTGAACAATCAAGAACATTTATGGTTTACGTATATTAGACTGATAATTCTCAATAGATATATTTATTTGGATATTATAATATATTCAGATTTATATGATGTAATAATTACTAGCCCTCTAATTGGCCGTGGTCCATTATTTGAAAAATCATACTAAGTTATGTTGCACTAGACCTTCCACATGAACATACACATTTATTTTTTTTCTACACTGGACTAAAAATAGATTAAGAATTTCCAACAACTGAGACATGATTTAGCAAATCTTTAACTACAATGTTTACTCACCTTAATGCTCGGGGAATACTGCTCTTAGGGTAGGTTTATTGTGATATTGTCCTCTGAACAGCAATTATTGTATGATATTAACTTTTATGTGAAGAAGCATGGTGAGACAGGTAATAATTAAAATGTCATCGGAATTGTCGCCAGGAGTTTATCTTAAGACTAGTAATAGAAATAATTTAATTATACAAAAATCCTTGTCATAAAAATCCTAAGTCATTAACAAAAATATCCTCCAACTTTCATCGCCTATTTGAATATTATTGTATAAATAAAAAAAACAAACTGTAATTATTTTCTGCAAAACGACTCAGAATTATGCTGTTTGGGTATTTTACGAAATTCGAGTGTAAATAACGTCATTCTAAATCATCATTTTGAATTTATTAACACATTTCAAATTTAAACGACTAAATTTTCCGAATTAAAGTGATAATATAAGTGTTCTTTTGTCATTTTACAAAGATGTACTATGCTCAGTAAGATATTCACTTTCTCCTACGTAAACGACATTAAGAAATAATTTGAAATAAAAATGAATATCCGCCATTTTGAATTGCCATTTTGACTTTTAGCTTACAGCTGCACCATCACTCAATTGTAGAATAGGGAGATAGAGAAGAAAAATACAAACATGTAGTTTATGGATATTTGCAAATGTAAAATCCTGAACAAAGCAGAATATAGAAACAATAGACAAATAAATCAGAGAAAATTCGAATTAAGGGTAGAAACATCTAAATTTCTGAGTTAAACTAATAATGTTAGCATTCTATTATCATTTTTAGCTCACCTGAGCCGAAGGCTCAAGTGAGCTTTTCTGATCACATTTTGTCCGTCGTCCGTCCGTCTGTCCGTCCGTCTGTCCGTCCGTCTGTCTGTCCGTCCGTCTGTAAACTTTTCACATTTTCGACTTCTTCTCAAGAACCACTGGGCCAATTTTGACCAAACTTGGTACAAAGCATCCTTGGGTGAAGGGGAATTTAAATTGTTAAATTGAAAGGGACATATCCCCTCGCAAGGGGAGATAATCAAGAAAAGACAAAAATAGGGTTGGGTCATTAAAAAATCTTCTTCTCAAGAACCACTGGGCCAGTAAAGCTGAAGCTTATGTGGAAGCATCCTGGGGTAGTGTAGATTCTAAATTGTTCAAATCATGACCCCCGGGGGAAGGGTGGGGTCACAATGGGGAATCAAAGTTTTATATAGAAATATATAGGAAAAATCTATGAAAATCTTCTTCTCAAGAACCACTGGGCCAGAAAAAGT